>BSBK01008179.1:0-92500 GCA_027943335.1 Chamaecyparis obtusa | reverse complement strand
CTATATTCAAATCAACATATAAAACGCATCAATTAATCTACAGGACAATAAGTATTACGAGATGAAAAAGAAATTGCAGATTTCCAACGTATTATGTGAGAAATTGATTCAGATTATATTTTGTCATGAAATCCTTTGCTATATTCAAATCAACATATAAAACCCATCTATTAATCTAGATAGAAAAGAAATTGCAGATTTCCAACATATTATGTGAGAAATTGATTCAGATTATATTCTGTCATGTAGACTATCTTCCAAAGAGTCCATACCATGGTGCCGTAATGAAGAATACAATAGAACCGCTTTAATTTTATAGAAATCTAGTGTTCTCTAGTGAGATCCACGATGGAATACATCTGTGCTGAAAGAATGACCATCGAAGCCACAAAAGGCCTCGCTTCCCACATTCTTGGGCAAAATCATTTTCTTGAACGGCAAGAAGTTGTAATCCAACCCTAACATTTGAGTTTCTCATATCCTCGATGTGCTCCTTGAAAGGCGTTGGGCAGTCAAGAGGTTCGTATGATATCGGAGGCTTTACTTTTGTGGCCATTGTCCCCCGAATCAGCATTCCTCGCTAGTTAAGTAGGAAAAGAAACAACATAATTTCAATTTTATTAGCGAGAAAGAATAACAGAGACTCGCGAGATAAATTCAGCAAAAAAACCAAACTCCATACTTGATAGTTAACGCTAAAACCAAACTCCGGATAAGGGCAAGTGCCCTTGCCCTTGCCAAGAAGCAGCCAAAAAAAAACTATCTTTTGAATATAGTTCTCAAACAAGGGTCTGCAATTAAAAATGGGGTACTTTGCCTCTGATTTCAGTGTGTTTTTCATTTCTAGATTGAATATTGTTGTATTCTAATTGCTGTGATAAGAACTGAAGATATTCACTAACTAACAATGCAGGAAAAGAAAGAGTTCACTACCTTTTCATAAGAGCTGTGAAATGGATCAGGGGCTGGATCATCTGTATCTTCTCTAACAACTCTCTCTCTTAGAGAGACGACTACTACCAGAACATAACACTGGCTGTCAATAAAACAACATCCACTAAAAACGATGGCACCTGAAGAAACCAAATTTTAGTGGCAAGAGCCGAATGAATCTGCAGACGCAGGCTACAAATTTAAATAACTTAGGCTACAAATTTAAATAACTTTTCCACTACGGTGCGATTCAGATTCTTTAGTACATGTTACCACATCTACAAATAATGATCAAGCATTTTGTAACTGCTATAATTGCGGTTCGTATTCCTCACCAACCATTTACTCTTCAATTATTTCGGCTTCTTTTTAAATGTGATGGTGAGAAGATAGCCTATTGTCAAGCTGGCAAAGGAATGCCAAAAGTTACTTTTTTCTTATACCGTTACTTTGGATGATCTTTTATAGGGACGGGTGTGATGCCATTGTAGGGTTATGCCTCTCCAGAGGAAGATGAGCTTATCACAGAAAAACATATTGCTGTTATTCACCAATATGCACCTAAACCCAACATAAGTCTAGAGCGAAATGATAAACTTAGTGAGTCTGATCCACCTATGGATGAAGTGGACTCCCACAATGACATTGAGCCTATTCGCAAATTGAACATTTTGAGTTGTAATATGACCTTCGAACTTGAGAGTTAGTTTGGGACCAATGATAACATATCCATATCCGTAAACACCATCTCCCAATCCTTCCCCACTTTGACTATCCAACATCCCAAACTTATTGACCAAACGTCCATGAATTTGAGCCAAGGTATCTATACCTTTCCAAATGAATATGCACTTGCTTGCTACCTCAATGCAGTAGAACCTATGACAACTTCCATCAGTGAACCAAGCATTAGCATGACAGAGTCGGACATCAAGTATCTTAGTCAAAAGAATAAGAGTAAAAATAAAAAGAAAAAGAGTTCTAAGGGTGAAAACCACTTCATGACAGTCTTAGAACCTACAAAAGTAAAAATAAAAGACGTATCCAAAGGTGAAAACCTCTCTGAGGCACCTAAGGATGAGATATTTTATGTCCTTCCAAGTTATTTACAGGACAAATCTCTAGCATTGATTGAGCCCACTCAATCTATCAACTTGGGAATAGCAGAAGCACCACAATTGATCCATGTCGCACAATCCTTATCAGAAGAAGAAAAGAAAATATTTACTACATTCCTAATAGAGAAGAAAATGACCTTAGCATGAAAATATTCACATATGTCTGGATTAGATCCTGATCCTATAATGCACCATTTATCTATAGCTCCAGGAGTCAAACTTGTTAAGAAAAAATTGAGAAAGATGCATCCACATATTACAATCTTGGTCAAAGATGAATTAAAAAAACTATTGAAAGCCAGATTTATCCATGTTATTGATTATGCATAATGGATCTCTAACATTGTTCCAGTATCAAAACTAGACAAATCTATAAGAGTATGCATAGATTTTACAGATGTCAACAAAGCATGCCCTAAGGATGATTTTCCCTTACCAAATATCGATATGATAGTGGACACGACTGTGGGCTTTGAGATCTATTCTTTAATGGATTGTTTTTCTAGATACAACCAAATAAAAATTGCTCCAGTGGATCAAGAGAAAATTGCTTTCACATGTACATAGGGTGCCTTCCGTTGGAATGTCATGTCATTTGGCCTTAAGAATGCTGGTGCTACATATCAAAGATCTATGATGTCTATTTTTCATGACATGATCCATCAAACTATGGAGGATTATGTTGATGATACTTTGGCTAAATCTATGATACGATCTAAACATATAAATGATTTGAGAAAAATACTAGATCAAATGGAGAAGTTTAGTCTCAGACTAGACCCTAAGAAGTGTGCTTTTGGCGTCACTTCTAGAAAGCTCTTAGGTTACATTATTTCAAAGAAAGGAATTGAAGTAGATCTAGAAAAGGTCAAAGCTATCATGGAGATGCAACCTCCCAAGAATATTAGTCAAATGAGAACATTACAAAGAAGACTACAATCTATCAAACGCTTCATATCTCAGCTAGCAGACAAATCACAACCTTTCACAAAGACATTACATAAAGGTGTGACTTTTGCAAGGAATGAGGAATGTGAAAAGAAATTTAATCATATCAAGAAATATCTATCAAATCCTCCTATTTTGATGCCTCCTATTCAAGAGAAGCCATTGATCTTATATGTCTCCGCCACAGATACTTCACTAGGGGCATTGCTAGCACAACATGATGAGGAAAAGAAGGAAAGAGCTATATACTACATCAGTAGAACATTGGTAGCATATGAGAAGAACTATTCAATGATTGAGAAAGCTTGTCTAGCTGTGATCTTTGCATCATAGAAACTGAGACATTAAATGTTGGCTCATACCACACAAATGGTAGCTAAGATAGATCCATTGAAATACTTATTGAGCAAAGCTTCCCTCATAGGTAGATTAGCTAAATGGGTAATGCTATTAAGTGAGTTTGACATTGAATATGTTGAAAGAAAAGATAGAAAGGGCCAAGTCATTATTGATCAATTAGCTAACACACCATTGTTTGATGATACACCAATGAAAATGAAATTCTCATATTCCTCTATCATGAATCTCTCTTCTAGAACATGGTAGTTATTCTTTGATGGCTCCTATACACAGAATGGATTTGGAGTAGGCAATTGCTCCTAACACCACAAGGTTACTCAATGCCTAAAGCATTCAGAATAAAGTTTCCTTGCATAAACTGTATTGCTGAATATGAAGCCCTTCTTAATGACACGAAGATAGCAATTGAGTGGCGAGTGACAGAATTACACATTCATGGAGACTCGCAACTAGTTATCAATCAAGTCAATTATGTATACCAGACGAAGGATAAAAAGTTAGTTTCATACAAACACATGGTAGATGATCTAAAGAAATATTTCATATCTATCACATTTGAGAAAATCCCTAGAATGGAGAATAAGGTTGCTGATGCTATGGCAATGCTATCATTTCTACTACAGTAGTACGAACATGAGCTACATTACGAGTTCCTAGTGGAAGAATTGTCATTCCTTACGTATGATTCCCCTGAAACCCGCATGATCTTCACCATTTTTGGTCATGATTCATCTAGATACAAAAACCTTTTCTCCTATCTCCAAGACCAAATCATTCTTGATACTTTCAACCACCATGAGAAATGATACCTTATCCGCAATGCATCCTAGCATGTCATCATTGGTAACGATCTGTACAAATGAGGTCTAGACGGTACACTCCTTAGATGTTTAGAATGGGAAGAGTCTCAACTTGCATTAGAGGAAGTCCATGAGGGTATATGTGGTCCACATTCCAATGGTTTAACACTAGCTCAAAACCTTATTAGGGTTGGGTACTATTGGCCTAAAATGGAAAAAGATGCAATCAAGTTTGTTAAGAATTGTCAAAAGTGTCAAGTCCATGGGAACTTGATTCATGCATGAGGAAGAGATCTAATTCTCTTTACTACACAATGGCCTTTTCAACATGTTAGGCCATTTTCCAATCAATGCAAAAATCCAATGAAAATGTCTTTTTCCCTGCAAATTTTGTAATGCTATCTTGCCATGCCTGCAATCACACTTTTATCTTGCGATGAAAATCTATGAGGTTTTATGATGTGCGCCCTTAGCCTTGTGCTCTTTATTGTGCCACCTTTCTCTAGTCCAGATCGCATCTGCTAATTTGCAAAACCCAAGGAGTTATTAAGGTTTTAAGGTCTGCAGGAAATGTCATAGAATCTGCCAAAGTGTTGAAAACCCTCTGATGTTTTCGGTTTCCCTGCTACCTTTTGGTCTGCATGAAAAACCTCAATGTTTTCGCATCCCTTGTTTATGTTTGTGTCAATGTCGATAACCCTGGATGTTTTTGATCCTTTGTTGAAAACCTTGGATGTTTTCGACCTCACACTTCTTCCCTTTTGTCAGCACTCCTTGTCCGTCGGTCTTATTGCACAACTTTGATCAGTTGGTGGGACCTGGTTCTTCATAGTTTCTCGATGCAATTAATGTTTGGTTGAAATCAATGGTTGTCACATGTTTGCATGGTGAAGATGCATGGTGTTTATCCTTCATGCTCTTGCGACAACTATCTGATCTTCCAAGGGTAAGGCTTTTCTTGGCGGTGGGTCCAGTGTTAGGTGTTGCAGAGATGGAAGCTTTTCATTGGCCGACAGGTTTGTGACAAGGCATGCAGCAAGGTAAAGGGGGATGATGTGAAAGTCTCGTGGCCTTGTCACATGATCGCAAGGGCCATCTTTCAGCCATGCAATCATGTGACAAGGGTGCCACATTGTGCTGGGGCCCATTGGCAGTGGTGATGTGGCATCTTCCGGTTGGTCTGAGGTGGCAGAATGGTAGGTGGGAATGACACATGAAGTGTTGACATGTGACAGTTTGTTGGTGGGGCTGGTGTTTTCGGTGATCAAGCTAGCAGCGGTGGTTGTGGCAAGGAAAAGGGGTGACGTGGAGGTGCATCGCATGATCGCATAGCCCTTTTCCGATCTATGCGATCATGCGACAACCATTAAGATGTCGCTATTGTGGAGTTATAGGGTGGGTCCATGGTACTAGTGTTGCTGAGGTGCTACTTTCTAATTGGTTGCTGACTAGAAATGGGGCTATTGACCTTTCAAAGGGGCCCGTGACTGTTAATGAATTAAATATGACCACCTAATTTTTTAGGAAGGGGAAGAGATCTACGGTGGCATTTTAAATTTACCGACTAGCCATTACTACCAAATTTCAAACTTGCAGAGGGTTTTTGCGATAGGAGGTACCAAAATTGAATGTTTTTTAGCTATTTTTGATTGGTTTGGTGGCACTGGTTGTTGCGATGTGATCCAGGGTTCCCGTGGTCATCTGCATGATGTTTTTGTACTTGGTGGAGTATGTTTTTGAGCTCAAGAAGCTTTTTGTAGGCGGTGATTTGTACTGGTTTTCATGGCTATCCCTAGTGTTCTATACTGAGCTCACAGATTTTCATGATTATAGATCATTCTTGGATCTACTTTCTCCTGGGTCACCTGGTTTTCATCCTCACAATAAATTTGTGAATATTTCAGATGGTGTGGTGGGTGAAAACCGAAGCCCTAGCTGTCCGTAGCTTGTTGCAACCTGTTTTGGGTTTCCAAGGTAGCTAGTGGTATAAATTGTAATATTTTTTACTTTTTGAGTGTTCCGAGATTTTTTTTGGTCCTTGGTTGTTGTTGATGGTATTTTACTAAGTAAGGAGAGCTTGGATTTTGGTTCTGTTCTTTGGTATTTTGTTGTTTGATAATGTATTGATTCTACAGATTTTAATGAGAATACATTCAGATTCCAATTGCATATTTGTGTATGTCTTCTCGTCTTGTTCTTGAGCTCATATATGTTAATTTCAGAAATTGGATTAGCATATGGTAAACAAAGAGTATTTTGAAATTATCTTTGAGTTTCTAAAAAAGTTAGGATTAAAGTATTTCAGGTAGTTTTAGTGAGTTCATAGCTAGATAGGAATTTGATGTCATGGTATGTGAGGAAAATGGATAATAGGCAAAGCACTTATCTTGAATCCAAATGTGTTTGAGTTAGGGTTTGCAGTTGATATATGTTGTTAAGTGACTCTATGCCTTGGTTAAGGCACTAGTCTATTCTCTGGAGGTAGTCCATCATCATCAACCCCACACAAATTTAAATGATAATATCTTTCAATCAGTCAGTAATGGGTACAGTGGTATATTATTTTGGATTCCTTTAAAAAAGTGAATCAAGGGTACACCCTCCTGAGCATTAAGGCTCAAAGTGTAGAAGGATCTTGATGATCCTTGTTAATTGGCCCTCTTTCTTGTAGACTTTGGAGTGGTGATAGAGTCCAGGTTATTTTAAAAGTTATCCATCAAAGTATAAATCTGCAAGTGAAGATCAAAGGGAAGAACCAACAAAATGGCGACTCTGCTGGGGAAGAGGTAAAAGACAACAAGTTTTCCTGCTTGGCTGGATCATCCCGGAGTCTTTTTAAATGATCACAGAGTCTAAAAAAAAAAATACACTTGTAATATTTTCTCACTAAGTGTTGAGTGGTGACTCCGAGTCTCTTTTTGGTCAGTGTTTTGTGGCAAAGCATGATATATTTGTAGTCCTAACAAGCAGTTATCCTGTGAGGTTGTTTTGTGATTGTTGGTTTTGAAGAAGGTGCAGAGTTGGGAGAGATTCTCAGTTGATTCAGATTTGTCCTCTGCAAAGAGGTGGCAGCTCTACCAAAGTTTGAAAGGTGATTTGGAGGAGACTTCATATCAGTATTTTGCAGCATTCACAACATCTCTAGGCAATCCTATTTCATTAAGCAAGAATAGTCCCTAATTAGGTGAACAAATCATCATTGAAAAGGGAAATTAGTTTTGGAAATTTTGATCATATTTTTGGATAGAAGCTTTGGTTATTGTAAAGAGTTTCAGAAATATGTTGAGGTATAAAAAAGACACTGGTTGCATTAGTTTGGATAAAGTTTTGTCATGAGAACAAGCTGCTTTTCTTTGTCAGTATGTGAAATGGAGTTTCCAGCCTTGACAGATCAAGTTGATGTTTCTAGGTCTGAAAGTTCTCTGTCAGATTCTAGAAATGTTAATAGAGAAAGAGATATTTATTTGATGAGTCAAAAAATCTAGCAGACTTGCATAAAGATTCTACAGTGTGCAATAGGAGAAAGAAAAGGTGAATCACCCCACTCATACTATAAGAAATTTCTTATAGCTTGTGATGAACTTTTTGTGGGTATTGAGCTTCAGGATTCTCAATATGCTGAAATGTTTTTAGAGTTTGGTGTGCTCGAGTCAATCAGTTGGTTTGCATCTATTAGAAATGAAGCATTAGAAGATGTTAAAGAATGGATGGCTTCATTTGTGGATGATGAATCTTGTGTTGTTGATGTTGATAATGAAATTTGTGAGATAGAAGATGAATCTGTAGATGTAGGTTCCTGCAGTGATGACTTAACACAAGATTTTTCAGCTCCTGTCTCAGATGATGAAAATATTTGCAGCATTTGCATTGAGGCCAGTGAGGTAGAATGTGAAGCTCAGTGCCTACTAAGTAGTGAACAAGGATGCAGAATTTCAAAGATGTACCCCCGGGTATGTTTCCAAAGTCCCATGCCTGATTTATATAAGTTTTGATGAAGATGATACAAGTGATGGCATGGTGTGTGAAGCATTTGTGGATGTCCTTTCTCCCATTTTTGATATGCAAGTGGATGGTACACATTATTGCAGTGAATTTGATAATGTCAGTGATGATGAGAATGATGGTATGTGTACCTGTGTGGATTCAGTTTTTCAGGAGCCTCCTGTCTGTGGTTCTTGTTTATATTTTGATGCTAGAGATTGCAGCAATTTTGAAGTAGTTTTCTTAGATTTTCAAATGACTGATGAGTCATTGACTGACAATGCTTGTTCCTTTCTAGAAGATGCTGATGTGATTTTTGATCAACAAGATGTTTCCAATTTTATGCAATCAGATTTTTGCCTTGAGGAGTGCTATATTAGTTTGCAGAGCAGAAAGATAGAAAGTGTTTATTATTCACTACAAACTAATGGTCAGAATGCTGATGCTTCTAGCCATGGTGTTAAGAAGCAGTATTTCCTTTTTCAGCATGGCAGTGAAAGTGAAGCATGTGACATTTTGATGTCACAAAATAATCAACATCTATGGCAGCCTGATGACTTTATCTTGTCGGATGATGGTGAGTATGGTGATCATTTTTTATATAATGTGCTGAATGTGGATCACAGTGTTCTTGGTAGGATGGATGAGAAATGTAATTTTAGCTTTCCTTTGTTAAGTGGAGATGAAAACTACTTGTTTGATAGAGGTAAAAGCTGATCATAAGTTTTGGGGCTCTGAGCCTTTTTGTAAATATTGTAAATCTTTGTACAGTTTCCCTTTCCTGTTGTGTGTTTCTTTCCCTGGTTCACTTGCCAGTTTTTGAGATCCCTGCCTTTTTGTCCTGTGGGTGGTCTACTTTAACCTAAGATTCTAAATTCTCGCATGGGAACAAGTTACCCATTGTCCCCAGACAGAGCCACTATTAGGCCATTTTCTAGTCAATGCAAAAATCCAATGAAAATGGCCTTTTCCCTGCAAATTTTTTAATGTTGTCTTGCCATGCCTACAATCACACTTTTATCTTGCGATGAAAATCTATGAGGTTTTATGATGTGCACCCTTAGCCTTGTGCTCTTTATTGTGTCACCTTGCTCTAGTCCAGATTGCATTTGCTAATTCACAAAACCCAGGGAGTTATTAAGGTTTTAAGGTCTGTAGGAAATGTCACAGAATCTGCCGAAGTGTCAAAAAGCCTTTGATGTTTTCGGTTTCCCTGCTACCTTTTGGTTTGCATGAAAACCCTCAATTTTTTTGCATCCCTTGTTTACCTTTGTGTCAATGTTAATAACCCTGGATGTTTTTGACCTCGTACTTCTTCCCTTTTGTCGGCACTCCTTGTCCGTTGGTCTTATTGCACAACTCCGATCAGTTGGTGGGACCTGGTTCTTCTTGGTTGCTCAGTGTAGTTAATGTTCGATCAAAATCAGTGGTTGTTGCATGTTCACATGGTGAAGATGCATGGTGTTTATCCTTCATGCTCTTGTGAAAATTGTCTGATCTTCCAATGGTAAGGCTTTTCTTGGTGGTGGGTCCAGTGTTAGGTGTTGCGAAGATGGAAGCTTTTCATTGGTTGACGAGTTTGTGACAAGGCATGCTACAAGGTAAAGGGGGATGAGGTGGTAGTCTCGTGGCCTTGTCGCATGATCACAAGGGCCATCTTTCGGCCATGCGATCATGCAATAAGGGTGCCACGTTGTGTTGGG
Organism: Chamaecyparis obtusa; assembly: GCA_027943335.1. NCBI lineage: Eukaryota > Viridiplantae > Streptophyta > Pinopsida > Cupressales > Cupressaceae > Chamaecyparis > Chamaecyparis obtusa. Next base: position 82,657 of record BSBK01008179.1, on the reverse strand, counting down.
GCCTGTTGGTAGTGGTGATGTGGCATCTTTTGGTTGGTCTGAGGTGGCAGAATGGCAGGTAGGAATGACACATGAAGTGTTGACATGTGACAGTTTGTTGGTGGGGCTGGTGTTTTCGGTGACTGGGCTAGTAGTGGTGGTTGTGGCAAGGAAAAGGGGTGACATGGAGGTGCATCACGTGATCACATAGCCCTTTTTCAATTTATGCAATCATGCGACAACCATTAAGATGTTTCTATTGTGGAGTTATAGGGTGGGTCCATGGTACCAGTGTTGCTGAGGTGCTAGTTTCTAATTGGTTGCTAACTAGCGACGGGGCTATTGACCTTTCAAAGGGGCCTGCAACTATTAATGAATTAAATATGACCGCCTTATTTTCTAGGAAGGGGAAGAGATCTACGGTGGCATTTTAAATTTATCAATTAGCTATTGCTACCAGATTTCAAACTTGCAGAGGGTTTTTGCAACAGGAGGTACCAAAATTGAATGTTTTCTAGCTGTTTCCAATTGGTTTGGTGGCACTGGTTGTTGCAATGTGATCCAGGGTTCTCGTGATTGTCTGCATGATGTTTTTGTACCTAGTGTAGTATGTTTTTGAGCTCGAGAAGCTTTTTGCAGGTGGTTATTTGTATTGGTTTTCATGGCTATCCCTTGTGTTCTGTACTGAGCTCACAGATTTTCATGATTATAGATCATTCTTGGATCTACTTTCTCCTAGGTCACCTGGTTTTCATCCTTGCAATAAATTTGTGACTATTTCAGATGGTGTGGTGGGTGAAAACCCTAGCCCTAGCTATCTGTAGCTTGTTGCAACCTGTTTTGGGTTTCCAAGGTAGCTAGTGGTATAAATTGTAATATTTTTGACTTTTTGAGGGTTCCAAGATTTCTTTTGGTCCCTGGTTGTTGTTGATGGTATTTTACTGAGTAAGGAGAGCTTGGATTTTGGGTTTATTCTTTGGTATTTTGTTGTTTGATAATGTATTGATTTTGCAGATTTTAATGAGATTACATTCAGATTCCAATTGCATATTTGTGTATGTCTTCTCATCTTGTTCTTGAACTCATATATGTTAGTTTAACAAAGTGGATTAGCATATGGTAAACAAAGAGTATTTTGAAATTATTTTTGAGTTTCTAACAAAGTAAGGATTAAAGTCTTTCAAGTAGTTTTAGTGAGTTCATAGCTAGATAGGAATTTGATGTCATGGTATGTGAGGGAAATGGATAATAGGAAAAGCACTTATCTTGAATCCAAATGTGTTTGAGTTAGGGTTTGCAGTTGATATATGTTGTTAAGTGACTCTATGCCTTGGTTAAGGCACTGGTCTATTCTCTAGAGGCAGTCCATCATCATCAACCACACACAAATTTAAATGATAATATCTTTCAATCGGTCAGTAATGGGTACAGTGGTATATTATTTTGGATTCCTTTAAAGAAGTGAATCAAGGGTACACCCGCCTGAGCATTAAGGCTCAAAGTGGAGAAGGATCTTGTTGATCCTTTTTAATTGGCCCTCTTTCTTGTAGACTTTGGAGTGGTGATAGAGTCAAGGTTATTTTAAAAGTTATCCATCAAAGTATAAATCTGCAAGTGAAGATCAAAGGGAAGAACCAGCACAAAAATGGGTATTTGATCTAATAGGACCCAGACATTCTCATTCTTCTAATTGACATACCCATATTATTACAACTACAGACTATTTCACAAAATGGGTAGAAGCAGTCCCTTTGAATCAAGCAACTGGCAAGCAAATCTCTATGTTCATCTTGAACTACATCATATGTTGGTATGGTATCCCACATTCAATAGTTACAAATAATGGTGGTCAGTTCAAGAATAAAGACTTAGATGATTTATGTGCTAAATTCAAGATAACACTACATTGGTCATCTATTTATTATCCTCAAGGGAATGGACAAGCAGAAGCTCCAAACAAGAATCTATTGAAAATCTTACATCATACAATTAATAAAATAGGAAGAGACTAACATCTCATGATCAATCTAGCTCTCTCAGCCTATAGAATAAGTATCAGAACACCCACTGGGGCTACACCATTCACTTTAGTTTATGGGCCTAAAGTGGTACTACCTATTGTGGTTGCAATCACATCATTAAGAATTAGAATGCATGGTCTAGTAACTGATGATGACTACAAAGTGTCTAGTTTGCAAGAACTTGAACTACTAGATGAGCGTAGACAAGTAACATATGATCATCTCAGAGTATATCAAAAGAGAATGTCTAGAGGTTACAACAAGAAAGTCAGACATAGAGAATTTCAGGTTGGTGATCTAGTCTTGAGAGAGAATCCTAAAAAATAATCACATAGAGAACACAAGGGGAAGTTTGAACCCAAGTGGCTGGGTCCCTTTGTTATCACTGCTACTTTTGGCTCTGAAGCCTATCAACTCTCAATAGCTAAAGGAGAACAACTTCGATAACCAATCAACATTAGAAAAAATTATAAAAATTAGAAAAAGGTCCAAAAAAATGATCATCTTGGTGAAAACCTAGCAATAAGCACCTTGATGTATCACAAAAAAATTTAAAAAATATCAAAAGTACAAAAAAATTGAAAAAAATGAAAAATACAAAAAAATGAGAAAAAGAAAAAGTGCCTTGGTGAAAACCTGGGAACGGGCGCCTTGGTAGAAAAAATAGAATCTTTGTCAAGATGGTGAAAACTCAGCAAACAGACACCACTTGTTCAAAATGCTCCATCTATCAGCGCAATCTTGGTGTTTCCCAACTTTTAGTCTACTTTAGTCTATATATATCCTTGTTTAAATAAAGTCAGTCTATACACCAATTGGAAAAAGCGTCCGTCTCTTATCAATGGTCAAACTTGGGGGAAATCAAAGTCATATCCTACAGTCCTCAGTATGTCAGATGTGTCATATCCAATCAAGGTCCTTTAAAGCTACATCTGAGTCAGTCAGTCAGTCTCCTCTCCAGAAAGGATTTTTCATCTACAAAAACACAATAAAACATCAACACGAATGGAAACAATCTATGCTTCACATGCTTTTATCTCCTTTTATGCTTACTGATTCGCATTAAGATTTTTGCATATTGTGTCCTTTCGAGCTCTTCGATGGTGTCCTTTATAGGATTTAGAGAGTGATGACTGGGGCATAATCTTTTCTTTGTTTTCTTCTTTGAGTGAAAATCTAATAACTTTGGAAATTATGGATTGAAATGGTGTCCATCTGTAAGAGCCTCCATTTCGTGTTGGATGGCCATGAGTACCTCGACCATTGATACTCGGAAAATTCAAGGAAGTTTGATCTAGCATACATATTTTTGAACGATTTCTTAATCCTACTGTGAATGGATATTATCCAAGGATGTGAACGATAAAGGGTCACTATGGGTAATTCACATTGGAGACAAAAATGAATTCTGCAAACTGTTTGGCATGTTTCTTTTGCAAGGCGTATTTAGGTCATCACAATGTTTATGTTCTGATGCTTATACCAATTGCTATATCAAAATGTACATGATACTCAGGTCATCCTGGTGTTTATACCTTAGTGCTTATATCTAATCTGACATTCTGAAAACAAAATCAATATTCATATGTCCATGGTTGTCTAGCCAGTGGACGTTGTATTGACTTTGGTGCAAAAATCAATATTCATATATTCATAGTTTCCTAACTAGTGGATGTTGTATTGATTTATCTGGTTACCTAATAAAAATTCAATGATAAAAATGACTGACACATGATCAGTGACTAGGTCCTAGGTCTTAGGTTTGCATTTCATTTTGCACTTTGCATGATTGCATTTATCTCATGATTGCCCAAATGAGCTTGATGCTTAATAATTCTCCAAAACTATGTTAACCATATCATAAGGAAAAAGTATCACACAAAGGTCTTCTTAACAAATCACAAAGCAAGCACCCCTAGCTAATTTTGACATTCTGAACTCATTTTCAGGATCAAAATTGAAATCTGAGATCATTAATATTGTCAAAATTGTGATTTAAAATTTTCAGACCCAGGACGATCGACTGCTTGCATAGTCAACCTTCAATCATCACAGAAATCTAGAATTCAACTTAACTGATTATCTAACATCAAAATATTCTAATTTCAACTTGGTCAACCATGGTCAACTCATGGTAAAACCTAGTCAAACTTGGTCTCCAAGACCTCTAAACGATGCAGAACATGTTCTCGAATGTGTATAACCACTTCTCAAATCAATTAACATGCTTCTAAACTATTTAATAATGAATTTTCTTGTCAGATTTTGATTTTCATCCCAAAGGGGGCATGGTATTACACATCAATCAATCTATCAATCAAATCTTTTCCTCAATAATCAAGACAACAACCATGTCTAGTTATTGATTCATCAAAAGACCTCATCGCTTGGGGCATATCAGATTCATCGAGATCCATATCAATCTGGTATCCTAATCAAACTTGTAAACTGTAACATCTTTTCATAACCATCAGTTCATTAGTGTTATTTCCTTCATTCTTCGTAACTGAAGGGTTCAGATGTGATACCATTTCGATTCCTTTGGACAATCAAGTCTAGAATCAGGTCACTCACTTCTTCGTAATCATAAGGTTCAAAATCGGGCATTTTGATACTTTTTTATAGTCACCGGTTCATTGTTGATATAGTTGACATCATCACAATCCTTGGTCAACCAGGACCTGAATCAGCTTTTTTCCAATCTTTCAATCGGTTTCTGTCTTAGAATCAGTTTATCTTTCAAATCAGTTTCAACATAAAAAATAGATTAATCTTCGAACCACTACTCTTCACACATTGATTCAAAGAGGGGAAAAATGTAATACCCCCAAAATGGGCTATAGGTTCATTAACCTCTTACATAAAAAATTTGATCGAAATCGACATCAAAGTCCTAACCTAAGGCACATCTGCACATCAGTTTATTAGAAACCTAATTGATTATCTTAATTCTGCATCACGAAATATTCCTAATTTATTTTAATTATCTTTAATTGAATATTATTTGGCAATAAATGTCATTATTTATCCTAAAGTTGATTAATTGAATATGATGAATATTTAATTAATTAATTTAACTATGCCACTTAATTATTTAATTAGATTTAATTGCATTTATTCCTAATTAATATTATTTTTATTTTGATAATTAATCAAAATTCCTACAAACAATCAATTGAATATTTATTTAATTGATTTAAAATCAAAGTTGTCAAATTTAATGATTTGATTGTAATAAAGTTTGATTTAATAATTGATTAACCCATAAATCAATTGTTTGAATTCAAAATCAATTAAGCGGAAAATAAATCACTTTATTATTAAATTAATTCATATTAAATCATGCACAATCAAAAAAGCTGTTAACTTTAAATCAATTTTCAATTTCAATTTGTTAACTTTCTAAACTCAACATTTGATGATGAGTTGAAAAATATAACTAAACTCTATTTTCAGATAAAAACTACTTTTGCATGATTTTATGAGTTTATTTATTCTTAATTTCTTGTTAACTCAAAAATTAACCTGAGTTTATCAAGAGTGATTTATGGTTTTTCTTATGCATCCTCAAGCCTTGGATTTCTGTAAAATCAAGGCTCAGCTCTTCACAATTACATCTCTCAAATTTGCACAATTACTCTGGCAAAATTGCATATGAAGAATTAAGCTTTTGCGAATAGGCGACTTTGTGAGATCATTCATAGTTTTTCATAGCTTTGCATAGTTTTTCATATCAATTCATATCATTGTTATAATAATCTGTATATCATTCCAATTCAATTATAGATTAGATTCATACAATTTTTCATCTTATTGCATTCAAAATTTAAAAAAAAAGATTAATCTGCAATCATTCTACATTCATCTTTTTGTATTAAATCCTTCATTTAGGTGTTGCATCGTCACTAATCTCAGTCTAATCTGAGAATACCATACTTGCAACTACTAGAAGGAAGTAAATCTATTGGTTAGCTTAGTGTCATTTATTTACAGATTTCTTTGATTTGCTAACCTCTAATATTTTACTGAAGTGTTGTGTCCATAGCTAGGTACAATTTTCACACACACAATATGTTTTGTGGAAAATAATTGGTTGTCTATATTTACCATATTTCTACATTTTTCTTTACATTTCATATGGTTTCTTCATCCATTTCAATGTAGATTTAGAACAACATATCATTTATTTACTATCAGTATTTTCATAATCCTTGATATTTTAAATAGTTTGTTTGTGCTTTTATTCTAAAGAATGCTTAACACCTATCAAAATTTATAGGTCTATTACTTATCCTTTAAGCTATGTCTCACTCTTTGACAAATAATGTCACAAAGATTGACAAAACTAAAAACTTAGATGTACATCCGCTTCTTCAATTATTTTTCATTGCACCATTTGGTCAGTAGACTCAGTTGATAAATATGTAAATGTATATAGTTTTCAACCAACAACCTACAAAACTCATGAGAAAAGCCTTACTTTTATATAGTTTGCAAACCACAATTTACTATTTGTTTTTAAGCAATGCTAAAAAGTGGCATCATATTTTAATGCTAACATAGTTAATCTTATACTTGTATAATGTTTCAAAGTGTTCATATGTTTTCCTCGTCTTTACTTGATCCAGTTAATGAACACAAATGTACAAGATTCTGAAAGATAAATCAACCAAACTAGGCATGTTTCAATCTTCAATCTTGTGAAAGAAGCCGCTTGTATTATGCTCTATATAGAGAAGAAATAAGTGAACGTCATTCCATCCACCGTGCAAACTGGTGCCACCAAACATCTATTCATAGACTCCATTCCCACTTCCAAGCTTCTAATAGTTCCCAAATTTAATTGCCCTTTCTGCCCACTATAACACATCTTCCTCCACAAAACCCTCCAACTCCACTTTCACATGTCCAAGATTATGGAAGGTCGCTCCATAGTATCCCTAGTCAAATGCAATATTTTAAGAGAAGTCACTTGTATTATGATTTCCATAGAGAAGAACTAAGTTCTCATCAAACACACACATATGCAACACCCCTGCCAACCACCGATGCAACCAATCCCTCCCCACTTGAAAGCTTCCACAAGTTCCTAGGATGATCACCAATGCATGCCTATTCAAACACACCTTCTAGAACATAGGGCTCCCCATCCACTTTCACTTACCAGCATGGATTTGAGTTTTTCCTCTTTCTTTCCAAAAGCAAAAAAGACATATAGAACTAGACTTGATGTGATGTCCAAGTTATGCACATGTCATATATGTAAGGAGTGCTACTCTCATATGCATGTTCTCTCTATAGGAAATGGTCTTTCTTGTAAGAGATTCATTGTTGAGAAAGGAATGCATCACTTCTATTTAGCCAACAATATGGACCCACTTGAGCAACCAACTATTTTGTGGGTTCTCACACAAGTAGAAGAGATTCTCATTGCACGTGTTAATTTGATATTACAAGTCACTCATGCACATGGTGGAAAATATAAATATAGTGGTCATACAATCAGCTTCCCCCAAGATAGAAAACTAATTGAAAAATATTTTCCACATAGTATTCAAGAATTGGATGCATTAATAATTAATAGGATTAATCAACATAGGAAGGCTTATGATTGTGATGTAGGAGTGTCTTGGGTCCTTGGCAATCCTGTGCCACCAAAAACACATTTGAGTTTATCTATGTTGCTCGGTTCTTGCTTTGACCGAGTTGGTTCGGTGTTGCTTGGTTTCCTTTGTTTGCATGTGTTGGTCAGTTATCTCTTTGGTGCTTGGTGAATTTCCCTGGCACTCGGTGATGCTTTTCTAGTGCTCAATTTTCTTTCTTACCGAGTTGTTTGTTTTGGATTTCTTTTGAGGCCAACTTGTGCATTTAATTTGGGTTATGGATTTAATGTTGGTATCCATCATTGGGAAGTGTGTCAAACTAGATCTAGTTGTCCTTTCTATTAATTATGGATGTGAAGGCTGACTTGGCTCGGTAGCCTCTTGTATAAATGTAGTTGTTTGGTTATATTTTAGGGGTGAGTTTTGGAAGATAGAAGATAGAAGATAGAAAATTAGAGATTGTTGGCAGATCCTTGCATGTTTGAGGACTTCTGTACTTGACTATAATATCTAGCCTAAAGGGGGAAGGCCTTACAACCTAACATGTATGAATCAATTTGAAGATAATATAATATATCATCTTCATTCTCTATCTCATTGTTGTGTATTGTTTCTTCTATGTGTTGTTGTGTAAGGTGGATCTTATTAGGGTGTGCCTTTGGCTCCTATCCCCATCCTCCCTTGCGTCAGGTGGTATCAGAGTGAGGTTAGATTTGGATCTAGGTTTGTGAATATAGATTTGAAGGCTCCTTCTTGTGAAGCCCTAGTTGAATTATTGTGGGGTAGTAGATTGCGATCTGACCTGCAATTGTAGAGGGTTTTCAAGATAGTCTGTGGGAGGTGAGATGTGGATCCAAGGTTGGCAAACATGTTGGGACAACTTTATGCTACATTAGAAGCTATTGAAACATCACAGAGAAGAGGAAGACATCTTGAAGATGTTAGTGATGATGAAATTGAGGTAGAACAAGGTGATGTAGAACCTGGGCCTGTGATGGATCTAGGTGAGGAAATATTCTTGAAGGCTTTGAAAAGTCTTAAGTCTACACCACAGTTTAATCCTCTTGAGTATGGTGGAAAATTGGATTCTGATGAATTGGTAGATTGGATCATTGAGATGGAAAAGTACTTTGAGTCTGAAAATGTACCTAAGGAAAAGAAGGTGAAAATTACAAGCACAAAGTTGAAAAGCCATGTGTCCTTATGGTGGGAACATCTGCACCTGGATAGAAAGAGGAAAGGCAAAGACAAAATCAAGGCATGGAGTAAAATGGTGAATAAATTGAAATGAAAGTTCTTACCTTGTGATTATCATATTAATCGAGCTAGGAGAATGCAAAGTTTAAGGCAAAAAGATAGATTGGTAAAGGAATATACTAAGGAATTCTATAGATTAGATATCAGATCTAAACATAATGAAGATGATGTAGAAAGAATTGCTAGATATTTGAATGGTTTGAGAATTTCCATCCAAGAAGAAATCATTTTGGTCAAATTGGAGAACATTGAAGAGGCTTATCAATTTTCATTAAAAGCTGAGGAGAAATTGAATAAGAGACACGAGAAAAGACAAAGAGGTAGAGGTGGTAGATTCCCTAGAGGAAGAGGTAGATCTCATGGTTAAAATAGTAGACTTGAACCTAAAAAGACAACTCTGGATAAAGGAAAGACCGAGTGGAAAGGTGAAAGTTCATCTAGAGGTAGAGGTAGTAACTACCAAAATGGTTATAACAGAGGTGGTTTTCGAGGAACTTGTTACAATTATGGAGAAGAAGGACATAGATCATTTGAGTGTACACATGCAAGTAAGAAGGCTGGTAGCAGTAGAAATGCTTTAGTGCAAGAAGAGTCACTGAATGAACCCGAGAAGGAAAAGAACTTGATGGTAAGAAGAGCACTTTGGAATGAAGGTAAAAAGGAAGATCTGGTAAGGAAAATTTTGTTCAAGACCTGATGTAGAGTTTCTGATAGAGTTTGGAAGGTAATTATTGACAGTGGTAGCTCAAATAATCTTGCATCTAAGGAGATGGTCATAGAGTTATAGTTGAAAATGTTCGAAGATCTGAAGCCCTATCAAATTTCATGGATTGAAGATGAGCATACACTCTTGGTAAGTGAACAATGTTATGTGAATTTAAAAATTGGAAACTACTATGATAAGGTGTTATGTGATATCATTCCTATGGATTGTTATCATATTTTCTTGGGTAGACCTTGGCAATATGATAGACATGCTATATATGATGGGAGATTGCATAAGTATACCATTTGGGCTGATGGGAGAAGAAAAATCTTGTTACCTTTGATGGAAGAACCTGTTAGTGTTGCTCGCACATCTCTGAAAGTTTGCTTGATGGAAGGAAGAAATTTTGTTAAGGATCTAAAGAAAAATGATGTATGTTTTGATGTGATTCCTAACAAACCGAGTAAGAAAATAGAGGATAATGTCCCTAAGGAGATTGACAAGTTATTCACTGAGTACATTGAAATTGTTTTTGATAATGTACCTAATGGTTTTCCACCAAAGAGAAGCTTTGATCATTGCATGGATATTATCCCTGAAGCTAGTTTACCGAATAAGGAACCTCACCGGTTGACACCTACTGAGAATCAGGAATTGAACCGATAGATTCAAAAATTATTGCAGAAAGGTTTGATCAAAGAAATTTTGAGTCCTTGTGTAGTACCTATGGTATTAGCACCTAAGAAGAATGGAGAATGGTGAATGTGTACCGATTCCAAAGAAATCAACAAGATAATAGGGAAGTATAGGTTTCCTATACCAAGAATGGATGATATAATGGATAGTTTGACTGGAGCAAAGTATTTTAATAAAATTGATTTGAAAAGTGGATATCATTAGGTCAGAATCAAAGAAGGTGATGAATGGAAGACTGCTTTCAAGAGAAAGGAAGGTTTGTATGAGTGGTTGGTTATGCCCTTTGGTTTAACTAATGCACCAAATACTTTTATGAGGTTGATGAATGAAGTTTTGAAGAAATTATTGGGTAAGTTTGTGATTGTATATATTGATGATATTCTAATATTTAGTAAGACCAGAGAAAAACATTTGTTGCATGTTAGACAAGTTTTGCAGAGATTAAAAGAAGAAAAGTTGTTGATAAATCTGAAAAAGTGTTCATTCATGAAAGAGGAGATTGTGTATTTGGGATTTGTGATTTTAGCTGATGGTTTGAAAATGGATCCTGAAAAGGTTAAAGCTATTTTGAATTGGCCTACAATTGATAATGCTAGTGAGCTAAGATCATTTCATGGTTTGGCAAGTTTTTACCAAAAATTCATTAGGAATTTCAGTTCAATTTGTAATGCTATGACTCAAACTATGAGAGGAGATAAAAGAGAATTCAAGTGGACACATGGATCTGATAAAATTTTTGAGACTCTGAAGAAGAAGGTTGTTGAATTGAATATTTTGGCATTTCCTAATTTCAATAAGGTATTTCAAGTGGAAGTGCAATTGGAGCTATGTCAAGTCAAGAAGGTAAACCTGTTGCTTTCTTTAGTGAAAAGTTAAATGATGAAAAAAGGAAACATTTTGTGTATGATCAAGAATTCTATGCTATTCTTCAAGTGCTGAAGAAATGAAGACATTATTTGATGCTGAGTGAATTTGTGTTGTATACCACTCATAAAGCTTTATAGTATTTGGGTAGTTAGAATAAGTTGAATCAGAGACATATGAAATGGGTTGAGTATTTACAGAGTTATGCATTTGTGATAAAGCATAAGATTGGAGTCACTAAATGGGTTACTGATGCATTAAGTAGAAGAAGATCTTTGATGAACGAGATGAAAATTGGAGTTCTAGGCTTTGATGACATGAGAGATTCTTATGAATTTGATCCTTATTTTTATGAGTCATGGAGAAAGTGCAGAGAACCTATTCAAGATCAACAAAGTACTAAACAGGATGAATATTTTATGCAAGGAGGTATGTTGTTTAAAGATATTTAGTTGTATATACCAAGAGGACCAATGAGAACTAATTTGATAAAAGAGAAACATAGTAGTGGTTTGGTTGGACATTTTGATGTTGATAAGATATTGAATTTTCTTAAGGAGAAATACTTTTAGCCACAGTTGTATACATGTGTTTAGAAATTTTTGAAAAGTTGTGGAGTTTGTCAAGTTACAAAAGGAGTTAGTCAGAATACTAGATTGTATACACCGATTGTTGTACTTGAGAATCCTTGGATTGACATCAGTATGGATTTTTTTCTTGGCTTACCGAAGACAGTAAGAGGTAATGATTCTATATTTGTTGTTTTGGATAAATTTTCTAAAATAGCACATTTTATACCTTGTAGAAAGACATCAGATGTAGTACATGTAGTAGATTTTTTCTTTAAGGAAATTTTTAGATTGCATGGATTACAGAGGAGTATCATCTCTAACCGAGATGTAAATTTGTTGGATACTTTTGGAGGACTCTTTGGAGAAAGTTGGGTACTGAGTTGAAATATAGATCTACATTTCACCCACAAACCAATGGATAGATAGAAGGTCTGAATAGAAGTTTGGGTAATCTTTTGAGATGTTTAGTTGGAGACACACTAAGTAATTGGGATTCTATGTTGGCCCAAGTAGAGTTTGCATACAATAATTCAGTGAATAGGAGTATTGGGCAAACACCTTTTAAGATTGTAAATGGCATACAACCAAGAGGTATATTATATTTAAGAGACATTCCTGATGAAAGAAAGAGAAGTGTTGGAGGAGTAAAATTTTTTGAGTACATGAAGACATTGCATGAAGATGTGAAGCTTAAGCTGGAAAAGAGTAATAAAAAATACAAAGACATAGTTGCTAGATCAAGAGGACATAAGACTTTTGATGTTGGTGATGAAGTGATGGTTCATTTAAAGAGAGGTAGATTTCCTATTGGAACATATGGAAATTTGAAGATGAAGAAGTTTGGACCTTGCAATATTTTGAGAAAATTTCATAGTGGAAATGTATATGAGATTGAGTTCCCTGATGACATGGATATATCACCTATATTAAACATTTTTTATTTGTATGAGTTTCATGAACCTGATGAAGACATGACAGTACTGATGAATTATCCTAAGAAGTAGAATGAAGAAGTTGAAAATATTTTGGAGCAAAGAATTTGTAGAAATACAGGAGGAAAATAGTATATGGAATATCTGGTAAAGTGGAAGAATAGACCGATTGAAGATAGCTCATGGATTTCATAGTCTAAGTTGGATGTAGCTCAGATCATACCTATTTCATGATTTAGAGAATCATTTCAAATAACCCCATGTGTCTGATGCAGGAGAATCTCAGGTCCTTGGCAATCTTGTGTCACCAAAAACATATTTGAGTTTGTCTATGTTGCTCGGTTCCTGCTTTGACCCATTTGGTTTAGTGTTGCTTGGTTTCCTTTGTTCATTGGTGTTGGTCAGTTATCTCTTTGGCACTCGATGATGCTTATTTGGTGCTCAGTTTCCTTTCTTAATGAGTTGTTTATTTTGGATTTGTTTTGAGGCTGACTTGTGCATTTAATCTGGGTCATGGATTTAATGTTGGTATCCATCATTGGGAAGCATGTGAACCTAGATCTCGTCATCCCTTTTTTTAATTGTGGATCTAAAGGCTGACTTGGCTCGGTAGCCTCTTTTATAAATGTAGTTCTTTGGTTACAGTTTAGGGGTGAGTTTTGGAAGATAGAAGATATAATATAGAAAATTAGAGATTGTTGGCAGATTCTTGCATATTTGAGGACTCATGTACTTGATTGTAATATCTTCCCTAAATGGAGAAGGCCTTAAAGCCCAACATGTATGAATCAATTTGAAGATAATATAATATAACATCTTCATTCTCTCTCTCACTATTGTAGATTATTGCTTCCGCATGTTGTTCTACATGGTGGATCTGGTTAGGGTGTACCTTTGGCCCCTATCCTTGTCCTACCTTACGTCAGATTGCTATGTTTGTAGAAATCATGTTCAAAATGCATTAGCATACAAGATCAAATATGACCCTTACTAAAAGGATATTCTAATTGATGATTTTACATTATCACTACTTCATGATTCTACTACTGACATCTCAAAAATGCTTTGTATAATTTAAAGCGACCACAATAAGCCAACCTCAACAAACATTGAGTTTAAAAATATACATAGTGAACTAGAAAGTGACATAGAATATTCTACATCATTTATGGTAAAACTACCAAACAAGTGATGTGAGCTACAAATAATTAAGGAATATTTACATCTAGATCATGAACCAAACACCATTATCGAGTGGCACAACCCATGCAAGCTTGATCCAGAGAAGTGAAACTTCATGAACATGCCTTGCACTTTATGCACTTTCATGATAATAGATTTGGTCAGCACCCATGTTTAAGATACTTCCTCCTAAACCCTATGATGTTCCACCATAGCCAGGCTCTTTATTTAGTCTTCATTAAATAAAAAGTTGAAGACAATATACCTACCACTAATTAAGACCTTCGATCCTACTTAACCAACCTTCCAGATAATCAATTGGCAGAAGAAATAATGCATTTTGGGTCTACCTTGAGAGGGACACAATCTTACTGGAATATGAATCGCACTAATCTAACAAATACAATAATACATATAGGATCTCCCACATTGTAATTTAATTTAAGTCCAGCTAACACAAAGTGGCCCAATATTTACGCTATCCTTTCACCAAATGATACTTCTTCCTTCCTTACACACAAAAAACACACAGATAATGTGATTAGGAACCCTCATACAACATCTCTATACCTACATCAATGGTTCGCAATCTTTCAAGAAGAGGTGACTAAGAAACTCATGGGTGTAGTTAATTAATGGTACTACTATGAATGAAAAATTTGAGGGTCTACACACATCCATGGTTTCATTTGGATAAAAAATGCTCCCAACATGGATACATCAGACTGGGGAAACCCTACTGAAGTAAATAGAGAAAAAGATTTCATTGAAAACTACGTCACTACTTGGAACCCTTGTTCTAAATATAAAATTGGAAACATGATACATAGAACCGTAACTGGTGATCCATTCCTACTAAACACAACTAGAATATTTTCTGCCAATGCTTACTTTCATTATGAAGAATTAGTTAATCATGTACAAAGATACACCAAATACACTGAATGGACTTCGCTGCATAAGAAATGTTGACAAGTAGAATACAGATATAAAGTTCCTTTGAAAAAATGTGAAGAATCACAATTTCTATGCGATGAATTAGGTTACAAGTCCTATGAACCATCAAGAAATGATGATAGGTTCAAAATTCATAACCCACATATGCTCTCTATATAGAGGGCTAATATAGATTTACAACTTTTCACCTTACAACTTATTTTTCTTAGATGCATTTCCAAGTATGCATCTAAAGCTTAAAACAAATATGAGAGTTGTGTTAATATGCTATGAAGAATTTATTTTGATGAAAACCAACAAGATCATGTCATTAAAGCATACTAGAAGTTCATGGAAGAGATTATTACTGAGAGAGATATAAGTGCACAAGAAACATGTGCCATATGTTACAAAAACTCCCTCTTGTGATTTTCAATCGCCAATTCATATGACTAAATGTGGGTAAAAAAATGTTCCATCGTTCAAACAAATAACTAATGGAAAAGCTAGAGCCCTCTTTTCTTTCATAAATGACAAGTGTTTCTATTAGGAGATTGAGAAGATTAGGACATGAAATACTGACCTGGAGGATAAGTATCAGAATTTGTTGGATAGAGTTAATAAGAGGGGTAAGGACTATGACCACTGTTAGCTTTTTATGTGCTTTTTAAATTATTGGCTTGAATTGAATGTGTGGAAAAAATGCTAGAAAACCTGCTTGAGCATTTTATGGAGGGTATGAAGTCCTCTACAAGTAACTTTCATTGGCTAGTTGACATGCTAGAGAAGAAGAAGTGTGATGTTGTGAAGAATCCTAATACAAAGGAGAAAGGTCCTAGGACAAGAACGAGAGTGAAGATGATCCAGAACACCTCATCTAGCAAGGATATTATGGGGCTCAAGGATAGTCTTAAAAAAATGACAAAGTTGGAGAACCAGATGGAAGACTCCATCTAGATTCTGAAAGGGTGGCAATAGCTAGTTTATTTTGTTGGTTCTCTTTTTGTTTCTTATCTTGTTGATTATTGATGGATTAGAGTGTTTTCACTCCCCCTTTTGTTTCATTTGGATTCTCTTTTCTATTGGTCTTATTTTTTAATCTTTATCTTTAACCCTTTGGGTTTTGGGTCCTTGTAAAACCTACTTTTGCTTAATTTTCAATATAGCTAAAGGAAATGACATACAATCTACCATCATACAATCCTACTTACATCATCTAGCTCACTTAGAACTAGTTACACTAATTGAATCAACAAGATCTTACACATATGCTGCCAATCGCAAAGGAAGAAAATGGTGCTATATAGAAGAAAAAGTAATAGTCCAAGTCTTTCCAAAGTTTTATGCAATTCCAAAAGAATTCTGACAACTTTTTAGTGTTATATTGGAGCAAGCTCCTCTTATAAAAACATTTTCATGCAATAGACAAAGATATAGGCCTTTCAAAAGAAGAGATCATTAGTAATTAGAAGCGTGTGAATACAGAAAAATATAATGTTTGACATATTGATTGCATGGAACAAAATGAAGATGTCTTGGGAGATGAAAATGAAAGTGACAACAAGATACATAGACAAGACACTATACAACTGCATGAGTGGGAACTACTATCTCAAATGGAGCTAAACATATTTGGAAAGCGTGAATTTGACAATAGTAGATTTCAACATGTCATGCTTGCCACAAACCTATGGATAGAAGTTGGTCTTGTCAATGGATCTCTTGGAAAGGTCAAATATATTGTATATCCCTATGCCTCTAAGCCCCCAAAGTTACCTAGCATATGTTAATGTCACTTTTGATAACTACAATGGCCCACCTTGGGATGTCCAAAACCCAAACAAATTTCCATACAACCAATAACCTAAGGAAGTCATACTCAACTACCACTAACCACTATATGGACTATCACTATACACAAATCACAAGGCCTCACACTAGATAGGGCCATAATTGATATAAGTAAAACTGAAAGACAAGGCCTCACCTTTACAGTGGTCGCTAGAGTCAAATCCTTGCAAGGCCTTCAAATAGAGCCCACCTTCTCTTTGGCATGTTATTGGAAAATGAAAAAGAATCTGTACAACATTATTAGAAAGAAAGAAAGAAGAAGCTCGAATTCTCTTGATCTCACTTTGATCTTGGGTATGCATTGTTACTTCTGCCCCTCTTTTCAAATACTTGAACTTTCATTTTTTCCCTTCCCTTAATTAAGACAACCATTTCTTTCTCGACAATTTTATCTTCTTCTCTTCTATAGGTTTGTAGGTCACTGCCAGAAGAGGAAAGAAATAATATTGATTGTTACATATAGAGTGTTTACTATAAACCTCCAATTTGTTTCAATGTTTCAATTTTTTTGGAAGTCGTAAAATAAAGTCAAGTACGACAATATTGTATATTCAACTTTTCCATAGTGAATTCTATTACATATAATGGTTCCATCTACCATGAAACATCTTTATAAAATGACACTTCAAAATAATATTATAAGTACACTTTCTCATGCATTTACACTTTTAAACACTTGCTTTAATTATGTAAACCTACAACTATGCTTTCAGATAAAATAGCTAACTTATATCATGTCAACAAAGGAAATAAGCTCGGAAGCTTGTTAAAAGTGTAAAGTGATTCCAATGAGCAAAAGAATTTCAAACAATTTTGATAAAAATATATGTTCACGGTTTGCTAGGCTATTGGAAAGGTTCAATGATGCTTTGTTCATATTTCTTGTCATTGAATGGATTTTCTCTTTGCAAAAAATATATGTTTGGATCATAATCTTTACATTAATGAGCTACTTTGAATACCCCATGTTGATGTGCACAAAAAAAATAGTGATTGTGATGGTTGATAATATTACTAAATATTAGTAATTGTGATGGTTGATAAAATTACTAAATATTTGCTGACCGCGTGTATGGCATTGTAATGAACAGTTTGTGATGTTAGTCATGAATTTCTAAATTTTTAGATTTGTTGTTAATAGATTAGATTGATAGTGTTACGGTATTTCAAGGCATTCATCCTTTTTCTCTTTGGCTTTGTCTTCAACAAAATATTTCCCTTTTAGCATTGAGAGGAGTGAGAATAAGATGATTAAAATTTTAGCCCTGCAAATACATAAGAGTATTGCAGAATATTTTGGAAATTTTTTATTTCAAAGAAAAAGAGATTATTTTTTAAGGAAAGTAATATATAACTGTTGTGTGAAATAATGTCTCTTAATGATAATTTTTTCACATAATTATTAAAAGGGAAAACATAGCTTTCATTAATTGGAGTATCTTTGCAAAAGTTAAAAGATTAAAGTTTTTATTGGTAAAATGAATTTAATAAATGAGAAGATAAAAAGTAAAACCTTTGTCAAGTGTAAATATTACAAGTGTAAAAGAGGAAAATTATTTTACCAGTTAGCACAAAATTGCTACAACCCATGGGTAAGATAATTTGATTTATAATTTGCAAAACAATCATAATAAAACATCCCATAGTACCTTTGATTAAAATATTACAAACTTATCTCCTAAAACTACTACATTTACTTCAATTTAAATCCTGGAGATGGCAAATACCAAACCATCAAATATCCAAATTCTTAAACACCAAATTATTATTAAGAAAGTTGACAAGAAAATATGCAAACTAACTTCCTTACATCTATCCATGCCACAAGACTATATGTAAATTAACTTCTTTACACCTATTGGATTTACTCAAAATCCCATTGATTTTCATGCCTAATTTCCTGCTCCTTTTTAGGAGTGAAGTCATTCTTTATATTAAATGTCTTTTGAATCTCTTCAAGATTTTTTCCTTTAATAATGTCAGCCACAGCTTGACACATTAAGTCCATAAGGCTCTTTATATTCAGATAATTTGCAGCCTGTTCACAAAAACAAAATATACATAACAAGTCACCATTTCCAGCCTATATCTATACGGAAAATAAGTTTAGTACAAGCATATTGACAAATATACTACTCCAAATGATTTAACAATTAAATTAAAAAATTCATTCTACAAATACATATCAAATATTCAAAATCCATGTGCATTAAAGCCGAACTATCCATAATGTTTCTAGAAAACCCTAACCTACATCATCCAACTTTAAAACATAAAAGGGTTTTTGAAACCCTAAGCATACCAGCAAAAACAAGATCTAAACCCTAAACACGTACCAGGATGAGGCTGAAAATTGTAGGCAGATTCACCTTCATGAACTCCTCATCCCATTTTTTCACATCCTCCTCCAAAATTATAGGCTTGTCTTGGCTGATCTAGGTGGCCTTGGCTTCCACATGATATTTATAGTATTCGATAACTTTGGTGAGGATGTTACCAGTCATGTTTAGCAAGGGCGGGACATTATTGGTACAATGAATTTAATAAATGAGAAGATAAAAGGTAAAACCTTGGTCAAGTGTAAATATTACAAGTGTAAAAGAGGAAAATTATTTTACCATTTAGCACAAAATTGCTACAACCCATGGGTAAGATAATTTGATTTATAATTTACAAAACAATCATAATAAAACATCCCATAGTACCTTTGATTAAAATATTACAAACTTATCTCCTAAAACTACTACATTTACTTCAATTTAAATCCAAGAGACTGGCAAATACCATTCCATCAAATATCCAAATTCTTAAACACCAACAAATTATTATAAAGAAATTTGACAAGAAAATATGCAAACTAACTTCCTTACACCTATCCATGCCACAAGACTATATGTAAACTAACTTCCTAACACCTATCAGATTTACTAGAAAGCCCACTAATTTTCATGCCTGATTTCCTCCTCTTCAGGAGTGAAGTCATTCTTTATGTTAAATGTCTTTCGAATCTCTTCAGGATTCTTTCCCTTAATTAGGTCAGTCACAGCTTGACACATTAAGTCCATAAGGTTCTTTATATTTAGATAGTTTGCAGCCTGTTCACACCAAAAAAATATACATAACAAGTCATCATTTCTAGCTTACAAGTCATCATATTTTTTTTTTTGATCGATAAGCGGCTCAGGCCGAATATTATATTAAAATAGTAAATTATACCAGAGCATAGATCAAGCTATAGAAATTCAAAATTCACACAACATTTCCTTGATGTTTGTCACATGATCACATAGTTTGAAAATGACTTATGTGAATATGCGACACCCCCCAGCCTTCGCCACCGCTACCTGCCCTTGGCTATGGGACCCACAATGTATATCCCTCTCAGTGTTTACTGGTCAGTAAGAAAATGACACGTCGACAAGACCTGGCACACTGACCCACCTTTAATTCCACACCAGTGACTTTCATTAGTTGTCACATGATCACATAGCCAAGAAAAGGGCTATGTGAAATGCGACACACCGAAATCCTTTAGTACCGTTAACCGCTGTCGCATAAATTTTCCACAATGGGCTTGTCGCATGATCACATAACACAAGACTGGCTCATGTGAACATGTGACAAGCCACTAGCCCTCAACCCAACCTTAGTGCCCACTTTATCTGTGAACTGGCAAGAACTTTGAATGTACCCACATCTAAAAGATTGGCGGTTGATACATCTTCATATATAACTACTCAGCCAATCCAAACCTGACACCTCGATAGAGAAATATCATGTGGCCCCACTACAGACAAACCAATGACATCTAATCAAACAGAGGGTGCATGATCACATGTAGAGAGAATATTCCATGTGATCACACACCCACCGTTGATCAAAATCTCTACCCCAATCCCGCTGACAACACTCCACCATGAATTATCCTATTTGGACGGTGGGCACGACATTCCCCTACTAGCTTAGCCAATCACCACCTGACACCTCAATGATGGATCATCTCTTGGTCCCAATGCTGACATGCCAATGGCATCTAATCAAACGGTGGGTGCATGATTGCAAGGGGAGAGAATATTCCATGTGATCACATGCCAGCCATCGATTAGAATCTCTAATGCTAGCCCCGCTGGAAGCACTCCACCACTTAATTTCCTTTGGCTAATAGAGGGACTCCATTTATGCATACATATCACCATGGACCCATAGTTTGAAACCCAATACCGCAAAGAAAAATCAACGGCCAGCGTGATTTCACATAGCTCTGATAAATCTCTTGCGCTTTAGCGACCACCATTGATGCACCAAAGTGTGAATACCGTCTAACTAATCTAGAAACCAGGCCCCACCCTTGAGCTTTGATAGTAGAGGCAAAATCCCATTTGTAGGATAGACTTTCTTCATTCCCTGACTTAGCAACACCTAACAAGATAAGAAATTGGGCCCCACACAATTGCAGTAGTGCACCTAGTAATTGCTGATGTCAAAGATTTAACTGCGTAGTGGTGAATGGATGAAAACAACCAAGGTTTTCAACGCTAGAAGATAACTCCATCGGCATCTAATCAGACAGAGGGTGCATGATCGCATGGGGAGAGAATATTCCATGCGATCACACGCCAGCCATCAATTATAATCTCTACGCAAGCCCTGCAGACCACACTCCACCTCTTTATTTCCTTCATCCAATAGGGATGCTCCATTTATGCATACATGTCATCTTGGACCCATAGTTTGAAACCCTACCCCGCAAAGAGGAATCAACGTCCGGCATGATTTCACAAAGCTCTGACCAATCCCTTGCACTTTAGTGACCACCATTGGTTCTCTGACATATGAAGACCTTCTAACTTATCCAGAAGTCAGGCCCCACCCTTGAGCTTTGGCAGTAAAGGCAAACTCCCATTTGCTGGGTAGACTTTCTACATTCCCTAAACTAGCGATGGCTAACATGATAAAAAATTGGGCCCCACACATTCACAGTAGCGTACATAGGAATTGCTAATGACAGAGATTCAACTGCATAGAGACAAGTGACCGAAAACAACCAAGGTTTCTGACACTAGAAGATAACTCCAATGGCATCTAATCGCACGGAGGGTGCATGATCGCATGGGGAGAGAATATTCCATGTGATCAAACACCAGCCGTTGATCAAGATCTCTAATGCAAGCCCCACTGACAACACTCCACCTCTTTATTTCCTTCGACCAATAGGGGTGCGCCATTTATGCATACATGTCACCATGGCCCCACAGTTTTAAACCCTGCACCACAAAGAAGAATCAATGGCTGGCATGATTTCGCATAACTCTGACAAATCCCATGCACTTTAGTGACCACCATTGATGCTCTGACATGTGAAGACCATCTGACTTATCCGAAAACTAGGCCCCACCCTTGAGCTATGGTAGTAAAGGAAAACTCCCATTCGCTGGATAGACTTTCTTCATTCCCTGGCTTAGCGATGACTAACATGATAAAAATTGGGCCCCACACAATCATAGCATCACACATAGGATTTGCTGGAGTTAGAGATTTAACTGCACAGAGGCGACAGACCAAAATCAGCCAAGGTTTTCAACGCTAGAAGATAACTCATGTCCGAACATCGACACTCTTCACTGTACAATAGGTATCTGCTCTTCATGTCCTGATTCACCTCCTCAATTAATGTTATCAACTCCTACACTCACTATGCACAATGAGAAAGGACACCCATCTTATCACCACAAGGAGCCGTTCTGTCAACTTCTGAGGAAAAAATATATCCAGACCTGATTTGACCTTTTGATTTATTGGTTAGATTCATAGAGCCCTGTTGAAACTCTGCTAACATCAGATAGAATTTTCAAATTTGTACCTCTAGCTACCAAGTCGGCCAGCTCATTCACTTCAGTGTTACCTTCTTTGAAAGTATGGTTAATGGTTTTCGATTCAAAATTATCCATTAACTGTAAGATTACCTCTAAAACTGCCATAAGATGCCAATTTGGGGTTGATCTGACTTTGATTGCATTGATGGTAATCAGTGAGTTGCCCTCAATTTGAAGATTAGAAATCCCTACTTCCTAGGCTAGTATCAGTCCAGACAATAGTGCTTTAAATTCTGCCATATTCTTGGTATCTTTGGGTAATGGTATGGCTTGTTTGGCAATCACATTCCTAGTTGTAGAACATATGATGCATCCCGCTCCTAAGGGGCCTGGGTTACCTTTAGAAGCTCCATCAAAATTTAATTTGTACCATCCAATTGGGGGGGTTTCCAGACACAAGCCTTCCTTAGTTCTTGATTTCTTCTGTTTCCTCTGCCTATGGTGATTGGAGTTTTTAACCCAAACCAATTTTTTTTCATCTGATCATCCCAGCTGGAAAAGAATTTGTGTTGTGCTGATTGAGTTTGGATCCGAGAATTCATTACCTCAACTATAGCTGCCTCCAATTTGTTAATTATAGATTCATATTTCAAAAATTTATCCTAGAATAATCTTCTATTCCTTTCTTTCCAAATCTCCCAAATCAGAATTGATGGAGAGATCATCCATAGATTACTGAATAAACTTCCTCCCATAATCTATGGCCATGATATCAAAAGTTGGAGTAAATTATTTGGGGGGGCTGATGACCATCCCAATCTTGAATAAAGCCAATACCAAAAATCTTTAGCAAAGGGACAGGATAATAAAAGATGATTTACATCCTCTTCATTCTTGAAACACATAATGCATCTGGATGGGCCCTGATATCCCATCTTAATAAATTTATCTATAGTTAATATTCTACCCTGGGATGCCACCCACATGAATAACCTAGCTTTTGGGAGTCCAACCTCATTCCAACATAATTGTGCTAGGATCTCTTCAATTTTGGTTGTGAATGATTTGGCTATTAGATTGTAACCCTCTTTGACACCGTAGGATCCTAATTTTGCCCCATTCTAGATGATTTCATCTTTTCCTTGTTTGAGAAGAAAGGGCCTATCTTTGATCAATGTTTTGAGCTTATCTACCTCTCTTGTATCTAATTGAAGTGATGAGAAGTCTTTCCACTCCCAAGAGCCATCTATAGCAGCAGAGGACAAAGGGATGATATAGTCACTGAGAAATGGTCCCCAGCATGAAGTACAAATATGACTGATTTGATTGGGGCCTAACTGTGAGTTGATGGTTGGATGTCCATCCCAAGAGTCTTCCTAGAATCTCACTTCCTTTCCATCTTTGATATTCCAAGATAAGTTATTGTCAATAATATGTCTTGACTTAGCTATGAAGTTCCAAATTCTCAAGCCTCTTGGGAACTCTTTAATTTTGACTATATCTTCCTTATTAACGTTGCCTAAATATTTAGCTCTGAGAATTCTAGCCCATTTGAGATCTTGATTATTCACTAATTTCCAATAAAGCTTTGCACCTAGAGCTTGGTTCTACCATAATTGATTTTTAATGCCAGTGCCACCTGAAGATTTTAGTTTACAAATTTTATCCCATGAGATTAATGCAAATTTCCTCTTGGTATCTGTACCCTGCCACAAATATTTCCTAAGTTTCTTCACCATATCCATATATCCCTCTATGGTAAGTGAAAGGCAAGACATTAGGTATATTGGAATTGCTGATAATGTTGCCTTGATCATGACTAATCTCCCAGCCCAAGATAACCATCTGGTTTTCCAACTATCCATCTTCCTGTCCATCTTTTCATTGAGAGGTTTCCAAACTAATGCTGTTGTGAGGGATTTGTCAATCGGGATGCCCAGGTATGGACATGGGAGAGAGCCTAATTTACATTCCAAAATTTTTACAATTTTCTATTGGATTTTCTTTTTTGTGTGGAATAAGAAGACCACTAATTTCTCTTTATTAACTAGTTTCCCTGAAGCTTGTCCATAGTGATCTAGTATCTTGGAAATCTTCTTAGCTTCCTAGATGCTCCCCTGACCCATGAGAATAATGTCATCTACAAATTGTTGATGAGTAACTAGTTGAATGGATGAGGATATTGTAATGCCATTGATTAGGTTTTGATCCTGCAAATTTATCATACTTCTCCCTAGTGCCTCAGCCATAATTATGTATAAAAAGAGTGATAATGGATCTCCTTGTCTGATGCCATTAGAGCCTTCAAAGAAGCCTTGTGGCGAACCATTCACCAAGACAAAGAATTTAGGAGTTGAAATACAATAAAATATCAAATTGATCCATGCTTTAGAAAACCCAAATCTCTCCATACATTTAATCAAGAATCTCCAATTTACCTTGTCATAGGCTTTCTTGATATCCAATTTAATAATCATGCTAGATTGTTTATTATGCTGAATAGAATGTATCACTTCTTGGGCTATGATTATCCCATCTAGAATTGATCTACCCAGGAAAAAACTAGTATGTTCCTCCCCAATTAGTTTGACTATGACCTTTTTTAGTCTATTTGCTAAAGCTTTAGAGAGAATTTTGTAAATTGTGTTACAGAGAGCAATTGGTCTGAAATCATCCAAATTAATGACTTGTTCTTTTTTAGCTATTAACACTATGAAAGTATTGTTGATTTCAGTTAGAAATCTACCTGAAGCTCTTGCGGCCTCCAAAGCATCAGTGAGGTCTTTGCCCAAAATGCTCCAGCAATGAAGGAAGAAGCTTGGAGGAAAGCCATCTGGTCCTGGAGGTTTGTCTGGAGCCATTTGGGAGATAGTATGCCTAATTTTATCTTCCTAAAAGGGACTAGATAGCATCTGATTATCTACATCAGTAATGATATTTGGGATGTTTTCCAATAACCCTTGTTGAATCCTCAATTGAGATGAGATAGAACAATTGAGAAGCTGAGAGTGATATCTGGTGATTCTTTGATGATCTCCTTCTGAACCTCCAGTATATATCTAATAGCATCCTTGAGTTGAGAAATCCTATTAATGCCTCTCCTCTGTTTTGTACTTGAGTGAAAAAATTTTGTGTTCTTATCTCCTTCAGCTAGCCAAGACTCTCTAGATTTTTGTTTCCAGTATATTTCTTCTTTAGCTAGGATATCTTCCCAATCCCTTAAGAGAGATTTTTCTTCTGATTAACTTTCATGGTCCATTCCCGATTGCATTATTTTTAGATTCAGATTCTCCAATTTTTGTTCAATCTCCAATTTTGATGCAAAGATGTCATGAAAATGAGTTCTATTCCATATGAGAAGGTTTTGCTTGATGTATTTCAGTTTGGAAACAAAGCAGAATAACTTAGAACCTTCAAATTTGAGGTCCTTCCACCATTCATCTATGAGTTCCAAGAAATTCTCCTCTTTAAGCCACATATTTTCAAATTTAAAAGGACATCCTAAGGGTCTGTTGGCCTTGAGAATGTTAAGCTGAATAGGGAAGTAATCAGATCCTGAAACTGGAGTGATAGAGGTTTTTAAGTCAAAAAGGAATTCTGTAACAAATATCATATTAACAAATATACTTCTGCAATTTATTTAACAATTAAATAATGAAATTCATCCTACAAATACATATCAAATATTTGAAATCTATGTACTTTAAAGTGGAACTATCCATAATGTTTCTGAAACCCTAAGCATACCAGCAAAAATAAGATCTAAACCCTAAACACATACCAGGATGAGGCTAAAAATTGTAGGCAGATCCACCTTCATGAACTCCTCATCCCACTTTTTCACATCCTCTTCACTAGTCTGGGCGGCCTTGGCTTCCACATGATATTTACAGTATTCGATAACCTTGGCGAGGATGTTACCAATCACATTTAGCAAGGGCAGGACATTCTCCGTGCCTATATCCTCAATCAAATTTCTCATTGTTTCAGACTCAAACACCACTGCCTCATCAACCTCAAATATCTCATCGTCTGAGCTCTTCAATTGCACTTTGCCTTTGATTTCCTTGGATGTTTTCATATTTCAAAACAAAGGAATTTATGCACACAAAAATCGAATGAAAATCCACAAAAAAACAAAGAGTGGTTAATTGCTCACGGTATGATAAAAAGCTACAATTATTTATATGAGGGGGATTGGGTTTTCTTTTAAAAAATAAAAATAAAAATAATACGGGGCCCACAAAATAGTGCATTTTATTCATTTTATTAATTAATATTGAAATTTAATGAGATAAATTTTTAAAAATATAAGAGTTGGAATAAAAAAATTAATTTTACAAAATCTATTATATTTATGGTGAAAATTATTTTACTTTTATTTTTTTCACAAAGTAAATTTTTTTGAAAAGTTTAACAACAAAAAATTAATAAACTTCTAAAAAAATAGAATGTATTATTGGAATAATTTGTATTGATATTTAATTATATAAAATCAAAAAATGTAGGAGTTGTTAGTAAAATATATATTTTTATAAAGTTACAAAATTTAGAAAATTTCAAAATGAATTCTATAACTCCTACAATTTAAGACATACATTATTTATAATTAGGATAAAAAATTATCTTAATTTTAGAAATAATTTTTTATAAAGTATAAAAAATAATTTATATCCTAATCAAGCATTGGCTTTCTATACATAGGGTTTTCTTTATCTTTAACTTTTATCTTTATCGTTATATTTTATCATGAGCTCACTTTTCCATTGGTGGCTATTTTTAGATCTTCTAAATTTGGCTGCCTTTTTATCATTTTTTTTACTAATATAGTAATTAATTTATTTATAAGAAGATTTAATTATATTATGTTAATCTCAATTGTATAATGATTACAAATATCTTCTTTATTTTAAGATACTAATATGAAACCATGTTACAAATGATAATTCATAAATTCAAAAAAATATTTAGATATTTTTTTATCAAAATTAGTTTTATATAGATTCATAACTTTTTATTATTATTCGAATATACTATAATATTTTATTATAAATTATAACATTAAAATTAATTATTATATGATAATATTAATAATGTTCTCATTCAGTAGGGCCATCACAACAAGCAAAATTAACAGAAAGTCTAATAATAATAATGTTATTAATAATGCAAATGTCAATATTATTATTAATAGTGAAAATGATTTTATATTTAATAATGTTAATATTTAATTCATTTATGTAAGATTTTGGATTATGCTAACTCTAAGGGTTACAATATGTGGTAAAATAACTAACATAGATATGTTTTTGATTAAGTAAAACCGGTTTTACACGGTTCCTGAAACCCACAACAAAAATAAAAGTATCAATTAAAAGATCAAAGTGTAGCTAAAGCAAAGCAACTAGAGAGAGAAACAAGCCACAAATAGGCTGAAATACAGAAATCCACAATAAAGTGTAAGTATAGCAAGAGCAAAAAGGGAGGGGTAGAAAAAAGGAACCAGGGAACAGGATCAGGCGAGATTCCTGAGAATTGCAGTAGCATTACTTTCGAGAATCTCCATCTTCTCTACTGCTTCTTTTATCTTCTAGATTTCATGGGATCCTTCTTCAGCCAATTTTTTTTTTGTTCTAGCTTTGGTTCTCTTTCCTAGTCCTTCATTGGGCTTTTCCTTATTATCCTCAGTGCTTCTCTATTCATCCTTACTATCCATCTTCTCTTCCATTTTGTCAATAAGCAGCTTGATGTGATTGTTGGAGGATTTGAGAATCTTAAAATTTTGTTCTGCTATGCCTTTAAGGGTATCTTCAAGAATTTTCATACCTCTTTCCAAATGGTCAATCCTAGAATCCTGATGACACTTGTGTTCTATGGCTTTGTGATCCTTTTCAGCCATGCTTTGGAATTTTTCCTTGAGATTATCAAGTTCAAAGAATAGCCATTTGAAGGACCTAAATTGGTCCAACATACTATTCCTTGCATTGTTTAGGAAGTTCATCTCCATCTTCTTGGCCTTGTCACTAAGGACTACCAAAGTGGGGTCAATCAAATCCTGCTTTTGAATTCTACCATCAATGTCCACAAGGATTTTGGGGTTCACGACTTCTCTAATGATCCCCATATGCACTGTATTCATATTGAAGTTCCTCCACACCTTTTTCCCTTTTCCTGAGTCTTGACTGTGATACTCCCCTGACTAGTTTTTTCCATCTGAGTTCTCTTGCAAATTGGGAGAATGGGTAGATGGGTGACCCTGGTATTCATTGGGCTCCTCTATTTTAGGGTTCTGATAATTATCTTTAGCATCTAAAGGGGGAGGGGGAGAGTTGTCTTCGCTAATGGTGAGGTCAACTAAGAGACGACTCGAGAAATCCCCCTTGGTGTTATAATTTACCCCTTTGGCCTGTGTCATCTTGTTACTGGTCTCCTCCTCAGATTTTCCCTCCTCATCATCTGTGCTCATTTCTTCTTCATTTTCATTATAATCCTTGTCTGAGGGTATCTCCTTTTTTGCCTTCTTTTTTGGTGGATTTTTATTTTGTAACCGAGCTCAAGAGTCTTTTCTTTGAGGAGGACCCCTATTTTGGTTTTTTGATCTCTTATTCCTCATTTTTCTTATATTGCATTCCCTCACTCTTTCCTTCCGAGGGGATGTAATCCGACTTAGAAGCTTCACTTTTTTCATTTTTCTCCACTATCTCCTTTCCCAGAATTTGAGCTTTAAAGTGTTCATAAATTAGCAATATCAGGCCCTCATGCAGAGCTAGGTTAGCTATGTTCTTCTCCCTAGAACCATTAATGTTATCATTTATAGAAGAATAAAGATAAAACAAGATGGATACCTTCATTCCGTGCCTGAAGTGGTTCAACAACACAAAGTGGTAGGTCCTAATTCTGTCGAACCTTGTGTCCATAGTGACATAAGAGATTAGGGCCTTGAGAACATACTTCCACAAAATTTTCATTCCCTCAAGATGGTAGTAGGTTCCCATTTTGATAATATCTTTCTTCTCATCCTCGTCTCTCACAAAGTCATTGACAACATTCTCAGAGATTTTGTGATTCCTATAAAAAAAATTGCCAACAATGGGAATGCTAGTAACCTTGTAAATTACCTCCTCTGTCACAATAAAGGTCTTTCCCTCAATCTCCACAACCCCTTCATTCCAACTTTTCATGAAACTGTTTGTAACTGCCTTCTTGTTGTTGCTAAGCCTTTCGATGAAAGTAGTGATTTTCCTTTCTGCAGTGCATTCCAAACCTTGGTATGTCTCTTCCACTTCGCACTATCATTCTCTGGCTCCCTTCTATGTCTTTCACCAACCATCACTCTATCAAGGATATGGATGATTCTCTGGTTTGACTGAGACCTAATGTTGTCAAGCTTTTTGGTGATGGTCATTAAAAAATTTTGTTTTTTCCTTTGAGATGGATTTCTATATGTATATGTATATATATATATTTATATGTATATATATGTATGTATATATATACATATATATGTATATGTATATATATATATGATGCAAGGTAGGTAGGGAAGAGGGGCCAAAGGCACACCCTAATCCAAATCTACCTTGCAAAGATCAGACATGTAAGTAACAACACACAAAGTGAGAGAGATAATGTAGAAGAGGTCCTTATATTTCATCAAATAGATTCATACTTGTTGGGCTATAAGGATTTCCCAGTTAGGGCTAGATAGAACAATTCAATTACAATAGCCCTCCAACATGTGAGGATTCAGAACTTTCTTCAAGATCCTAATTTGATACCATTAATCTTCTATCTCTAAGATTGACTCCCAAAACTACAACCAATGACTATAATATATAAAAGAGGCTACTAAAACAAGTTGGCCTTCAGATTTACCATTAACATAAGGGATGGCCAGATCTAGTTCCACACGCTTCCCAATGATTGATACCAATATTAAATTTGCAACCATAATTAAATGCACATGTTGGCCTCAATAGGAAATCAAAACAAACAACTCGGTAAGAAAGGATGACCAAGTGCTAGGAAAGGATAACCGAGCACCAAGAAATAACCAACCAACTCGGTTAAAGAAGGAAACCAAGCAAGTACTGAGCCAACATAGTCAAAGAAGGAACTAAGCAACACAAAAAAACTCAAACATTTTTTTGGTGACAGAGGATTGCCAAGGACCCGAGATGCTCCTGCATCAAACACCTGGGGTTGTTTGAAATGATTCTTTGAATCATGTAGCAGGTACAACTCGAGCTGAATCCAACTTAGATTTTGAAATCCATGAACTATCTTCAATTGGTCTGCTCTTCCACTTTACAAGAATTCCATATAATGTCTTCCTCTTGTGATTCTTCTAACTCTTTGTTCCAATATCTGTTCAACTTCTTTTGTCTGCCTCTTAGCATAATCATTTGGTATTGTCATTTCTTCATGTGATTCATGGTACTCATACAAATCTACAATGTTAAATAAAGGTGATATATCTATGTCATCAGGTAACTCAATCTCACAAGCATTTCCACTATCAAATCTCCTTAATATCTTGCAAGGACCAAATTTCTTCATCTTGGTTACTTTTCTTTATCTTATGTTTCACTTTGTCATGCAACATCTCCATGAACTCAAAAAACTTTACTCCTTCAACACTTCTCTTTTCTTCACCAACAATATCCTTCAAATCTTCTATACCTCTCGGTTGTATGCCATTAACAATATCAAAAGGTTTTTTTTAGTACTCCTATTCACTGAATTATTATATATGTAAACTCTTCTTGTGCCAACATAGAATCCCATTTACTTGGTGTATCTCCAACTGAGCATCTCAAAAGATTACCCAAACTTCTATTTACAACCTTTGTCTATCGATTAGTCTATGGGTGAAATGTAGAAGTATACCTCAACTCGGTGTCAACCTTTGTCCAAAGAGTCTTCCAAAAATATCCAAAAAATTTACTATCTCGGTCAAAGATGATACTCCTTAATAATCCATGGAATCAGACATTTTCCTTAAATAAAAGATCTGCTATATGCACTACATCTGATATCTTTCTGTTAGTCCATTTTCCAGTCATAGAAAAATCTTATGGAAATGGCCTATTTTCTTGCAAATTTTCTTGATGTGCCCTTAGCCCTGTGTTCTTCAATGTGTCACCTTACTCTAGCCCAAATCACATGTGCTGAATCAAAAAATCCAAAAGTTGTCCAAGTTTAAGATCTGCTGGAAATATTTTTAAAATCTGTCTAAATGTCGAAAATCCATAGTATTTTTGAAAATCCATGATGTTTTCAGCCTGTGTGTTGTTTTCGACCTTGTGCTTTCTATTTTGTGCACTTGTCTTCTGGTGTCAAAAAATCTATCTCGAATACTTTGTGTATTTTTGACCTTGGTCCTAACTGCGCAGGTGTGATGGATGGTGGGGCCCAGTCCTTGCTCGGTTGTGTCGCTGATGTTGGTTGTGGATTATTCCCTTTGATCTTCAACTTGAAAATTTACACTTTGATGGATAATATAAATAAAATCCTGACTCTATCACCACTCTAAAGTCCACAAGGAAGAGGGCCAACTGACAAGGATCAAAGGATCCTTCTACACTTTGAGCTTCAATGCTCAGGTGGGTGTACCCTTGACTCACTTCTTCAAAGGAGTCTCAAAATGATGCACACAATGCTCAACACAAGTCTAAAAAGGTTTATCAAATGAATGTTTATGTTTGTGTGGTTGTTAACCATGACTTCAAAAAAAAGGACCAGTGCCTTATCCCAGGGCTAAGAGTCACCCAACTGTATACTTCAACTAAACACCTTAAGTCAAACACAATGGAAACTAGAGTAAGTGCTTTGCCTATTACCCCTTTCCCTCAAGCACAAGGACATAAAATTCTATACCTGGCTGCAAACTCACTGAATTCACCTAAAAGGCTTTAATCCTAACTTTGTTAGAAACTCATAGATGAATTCAAAATACTCTTTGTTTACCATACATTAACACACTTTGTGACATTAACATATATGAGCTCAGTGACAAGAAATAAGACATACACAAGATACAAGATTGGGATTCAAGAATGTTTTCATTAACAAATCTAGAATCAATGTACAATTAGCATGATACAAAACTGAGAAAAAGACACCAAATCAAACCTCTATCAGTGCATTACAGTCAAAAACTAGGGACCAAAAGAAACAAGATTTTGGAACCCTTGCAAAATCAAAGATTCTAAAATTTATACCACTAGCTGCCTTGGGATCCTCAAGATTAGATGCAACAAGCTTCAGATAGCTAGGGTTAGGGTCTCAACCACCAAACCAACCAAAAGAATACATCAAAATTTATTACAAGGGAAGGAAACCAAGAAATCTCAGAGAAATAGATTGAAGAAGATCTCCAATCATGATAATTCTCAAAACAGAGCATAGAAGATCACAAGTCTATCAAGAGAGCAAATCAAATCAATCACCCTGCAATCACACCTCGAGCCATGAAAACTATCCTCCTCCACATGGCACAAATCCCTACAAAGCCTCAAGGCACCCTAGACCACACTGGAATGGCGGAGAAGTTAAAATTCACCAACTCTAGCCCCCTCTGTCATCAATTCCAGTCCTTACTAGTCACCAAAAATGTCTCTGAGATTCAAATTCAAACTCCAATGGCTAAGTCTTGGCACCAACAACACATCAGTGGTTTTGACTTGATCAGAGATCAGCAATTAAGTCCCGACCATAGATCCTTCATCTTCCTAGGCTTTAGATCCTCTAACTCATCAAATACCTCAGGTTTCATTCCGCAAACTAGCGACAAGGCAATATCCTAGTCATGGAATGAAAATCTTAACTCCAGTTATACTCAGTGACCACACAACTGCACATGCTGAAAATGCCACTTTAAGTCATCTGACGAACTGGAAACAAAGGAACTTCTGTCAATTCACGAAAAGAATAGCGCTACCACCAAATCATCCTACGAACCCATGACAAGAAGGAAATTTGCCAGGCCACTAAATCTTTATCCACTCCACCATTAACTTCACAACTGCAACACATCATGCCACCTGTCATCACGCCAGTCGCTGAATACCACCCAATCACCAACACCGAACCCACACCTTGCATGCCTCAGATTGAATGATGGTCACATGATCGCAAGGGGAAAGAATATTCCTTGCGATCATGCAGCAACCGTAGATCTCCAGCAAAGTTATTCTACTTAAGAAAAACTGTCAGGCAGCCAAACACAATGAAGAGCTGGGACCATGTAGACAGGTGGCAGGCAGTCGCATGATTGCATGTCAGAAAATTCTGACATGCGGCCATGCGATGGCCAATCAGAACACATCTCCTCCTCCCCTCTGACACCGGGACCAATGCGCTCTACAAATAGAATCAATAGCAGGTGCATGATCACAAGGGGAAAGAATATTCCTTGTGATCACATGCCGACTGTCGATCTCCTTTCCTTCTGCATGAAGAAATGAGCCCACCTACCAACTGCCAAACATCCAATGACTTCACAAAAAACCACTCACCAAGTCATGAGATGCTAACTGCTAACCGCCAGAAAAGAGGAGATCACGCGTCAACACAGTCGCCAGGTCACCGAATAAAAAACTAACAACCAAGCAGCTGAGAAGAACATCACTAAGAACTAGGACCACATGGACAAGTGGTAGGCGGTCGCATGATCACATGTCAAAAAATTTTGACATGCGGCCATGCGACAGCCAATCAAGAAGAGCCTAGACCCACCACCCATGTCAGACTTGCGCAGTTGAGGGAACGCCGGCAAATAGGGAACTAGTGCGAGGTCGAAAACACACAATGTTTTTGGCACAATGGAAGACCGAAAACACATAGAGTTTTCAATGCCAAAGGATAAGCACACAAAAGAAGGAAGCATAGGGTCGAAAACAACAAAGGTCGAAAACACATAGACCGAAAACATAATGGACTTTTGAAAACACTATGGGTTTTCGACACTGTGGAAAATTTTAAAGATTGCTTATCGCGGACCTTGAAACTCAAATAACTTTCTAGATCTTGTGAATCAGCACGTGAAATTTGGACCAGAGCAAGATGACACAGTGAAGAACATAGGGTAGGACACTTTGAAGAACATTTGCAAGGAAAATAGGCCATTATTCACAAGATTTTTGCTATGACAAAAAATTGGCCTAACAGTTGATTCTCCAGATCTCCTAGTGGTTACATCTCTTATTTGGTGACCTACTGACTATGTTGTCATGCAATCTCTTATTTCTAGTAGTTAGGTGCCTAACCTTCAGTGACTCAGTGACTGTTAGTTGCGTGATCTCTGAGTGTTTGGTGGTTAGCGACTAACATCTCATGACCTGGCAAACGGTTAGTCACGTGGTCGCTGAATGCTTGGTGGTTGGTTCGTGGGTTCCAGTTCTTTTCATTGCCTAGTGGTCAGAGCCCTTTCAATCCTAAAATTTCCACATGATCACAAATAATATTCTTTCCCCTTGCGATCATGTGACAACCGTCTGATCTTGCAGTGTTTAAAAAAGGGTTGATGGGTAGTGGGTCCTGTGTCAGGTGACTCAGCGGTTGCATTGAATGGAGCAGTGACATGTGGCATCAGGTAGGCCCAGGTGGGGTCTAAGGTTTGGCAAAGAGGGTAAAGATCTGGTGCCACCGACAAAATTCAATGTGTTTTCACGTTTGCGCAATAAAAAGGTGATGCCCTAGTTCATTTGGCGATTCAATGAACATTGGTCACGTGACCGCTAAGTTTTTTGGCGATGGCATAAAGTATCTCACGAAGTAGCGAAAGTTCTTTGTCGCCAGTTCACTAGGTAAAATGAGGCTGGTGTTTAGATGATGTGGAGGCCTTTCGCATGTTCACATAGCCCAGTTTTTGGCTATGTGATCATGCGACCACTGTTTGGTTTCATGGTTGCGGAGTTGTGTGGGTCCACGGTGCCATGCTACTGATGTGCCCATTTTTCATTCACTGAGGGATTTATGACATGGCCGAAGACTTTTCTATGGGGTTTGTGACCATTGACCGTGGCTAGGAGACCGCAGTTGCATGATCGTAAAGGTTAGTTTGGTGCCTTGCGATCATGCGACCAAGCATAATTTGAAACCTGGATTCCTATGGTGGTGAAATTGATGACCGTGCGATTGCATGACTAGGGGCAAATAGTTAAGGAACATAAAGCCCGCGAAGTGCAAAGTAGCCATTTGACTTCAAATTTGAATTTTTTGAGGGTTTCCAGCAATAGAAGGGACTAAATTTCAATGCAAAAGTGACTAGAACTGGTAAGAAGTAATTTGTTTGCTGTTGTAGTGTGGTCTAGGGTGTGATGATTGTTTGTAGGGATCTATACCATGTAAGGAATGAACAAGGAATGGCTTGAGGTGTGTTACAGGGTGGTTGATTTGACTTGTTCTCTTAGTGAAATTGTGATCTTCTATTCACTGTTCTAAGAATTGTCATAATTGGAGATTATCTTTGTTCTGTTTCTCTAAGATTGCTTGGTTTCTACACCTACAATAAATTCTTGATTGGTTCTGATTGGCTGGGTAGTTGAAATCTTAACCCTGGTTACCCGTAGCTTGTTGCATCCTACTATTTGGGATTCCAAGGTAACTAGTGGTATAAATGGCAAGTTGTTTGATTTTGTAAGGGTTCCTTCTTCTGCAAATTTTTGAGAAGAATTGGTTCCAGTGAAGGGTCCTTTTCCTATAGATTTTCTCCTTCTCTCTGCATATAGAGTGCTCCTCTTTCTCCTGCTAGTTCAGAGAACATAATGCATATTGTAAATGACTTGTCTTATGTATGAGAAGTTAATATACTCTTACTCTTGTCAAGCTATCTCCATTTGAATTCTGGATTGACTAGTCATGCATCAAGGATGTCTGATTTTTCTACTTTGCATTACCTAAGAGCTTGTGGGTGGAGTTGTCTTCGCAAAGATAACTAGTTTAAGGTTAGTATTCATGTATGTATGAGCTAAAGTATCAAGGATAGGTCATGCTTATCTTCCAGTGGATGTTGGTTAATGTATTATTTATTCATAGGTCTCTTCTAAGGGGAGGGTCAAAATCCTTTGATGGGTAATAGCATATTTGAATACACGAGTGGGAACTAAGTTGAGATTTGGTCATGGTGTGTGATTGATGTCAAGTATCAACACATTGAGTATGTTGTTTCTCATTTCATAGTTGTCCCTTGCAATATTGTATTTGACTCTGTGGCCCAATGGATAAGGCACTGGTCTATGTGAGACTTAGGGTATCTTAGGGGTCCCTTTTATCCTTTTAAAATCATTTTTCATTTAGCCCTACCCTTTCCCTTTCATGTTGTTATTGTAGGTCTCTGGTTTTCAGACTCATTGCATGCAAGAAGGTTATTGCATCAGATTTGGTTTCATTGGGGTATAGGATACCTATAGGAGTCTGGTAACTATTCCAAAATAATACATCTGCAGGCCTTTTAGTCATCAAGAAGAGTCATGAGTGTGTAGATGAGGCAATACCCACCTGAGTGATGTGGAGCTCAAAGAAAAAGGAGGATGCCCTCAGTCCTCATCAATTGACACTTTTTCCCTCTCAGACTTTGGAGCGAAGACTAACTAGTTTGTCAATCATAGTGTAAACCTAGCACTGTGTGGGAACAAGTTTAAAAGCCAACAAAATGGTGACTCTACTGGGGAAGAAGTAAATGATAGCAAGCTCCCTTGCTTGGTTGGATTATCCCAGAGTCTTGGTTGAAAGAATAGAGTTAGATGAACAAATACAGCATTCGCTGAAATTTTCTCACCTAGTTGTGAGTGGCGGCTCTGATTTGTCTTTGTTTGATCAGTGCATTTTCTTGATAGACAGTGTGTAAATCCTAGTGAGTTTTGTGTTGGTTGGAAGAAGAAACATTAAATTATTTTCCTCTCAAGGAGGTGGCAGCTCTACATGACAAAGTTATCTGATGGAACTTCAAGATGAGCTCAAGATTTTCCCTACTTCCACCCAAAGGTCTTCTACTGCAAAATTTTCTCAGGTATTTTTCAAGTTTTAAATGTCTTCTTGTTACGTGGTCAAGCACAATAAAAAGGAATAAGGTGTGAGCAGAGGTTAGCATACTTCAAGTTTTTCAGTTGTAGTTTGGCAAAATTATATGAAAGTATTGCATTAAGTCTAATGGATAAGTTGAATAAGGAGCTGGCTTTCCTTGAGGAGGGCATCCTTAGGGATTGCATAAAATTGGTAGGATTAAGGGTAAGAAATAGAAAGGATTTATCCATATCCTTGTTCTATGATAGATTTTGTGAAGTATATGATGAGCTTCCTAAGGATGTTGAGTTTCCTGAATCTAAGTTCATTAGTTTATTCCTGGAGCTTTTTTTCCCTGAGTCAACCAGTTGGTCAGATGCTTTGTGGGAGGAGCATTATATATGTGTTAGAGATTGGATACTTAGTGATAATAGCCTTAAGCTTGAGGATGCACTTAGGGTCATGTCCTTAAGTGCTGATGTTGAGAGTGATGAAGACAGTGAGGATGTGGTGTCTTCATATGAGTCAGATGCGACATGGGAAGAGGAAAGTGGTGATGAAAGTGAACATTCTTTGGATAGTGAAGATGCTGAGGATGATTCATCCTCAAGGTATGAAGATAAAGAAAAAATAATTAAATGTGATATCAGTGAGTCTTCATATGGTTCTGATTGTTCTTCATATGCTTAGAGTCTCCATGAGGTTGAGATGGATACTGCTTTTAAAGTGCTTTCTAATGCTTTATATGATGAAGAATTTGATGGTCAGCCCACTTTTTGTCATGATGTTCAACAAGGTGTATTGCATGGAGTTATTAATCCATTGTTTGAAGAACATGTGGAGGTCTCAGATTCAGTTGAATCAGGATGCTAATTTTCTATCTATGGGTATGAATCTAACTATTCATTTGAGGTCCAGCCGGTTACACCTGTGGAAATACAAAGATAAGGTCTAGATGAGGCCTTTTAGTAGGCAGAGTATGAGTTCTTTGTGTTTCCAATTGATGGCATACATGAATCAGTGGAGAAGAATAGGTTCTTATCTAATGGTGTTGTTCATGGTTATACTAATTTGTATCTTCATAGTGAGCAAGATAGAGAGAGTGCCAAAAGTTTTTACATGCACTGTGAGGAAAGCTACTTTGTTCTTCCTGATTTGCTAGTTGAACATGTTGAAAAGCTTATGGAGACAAATGAAAATAAAATGTATGGTGTGCCTCATGAAGGAAGAAATGAAAATCAGATTTTTGATAAAGGCAAGAATTAACTCATGTTTATTGCTGCAAATTTTTGTAAAAATGTACACTTTATTGGCTCTTCTCCTTGCAGGACCAAGCTTGAATCAAATAGTTGGTCTTAGAGTCATAGATTTGGCACTCAAGCTTGATAAGAAAAAAAAACCAATTGATGAGGATAGAGAGAAATCCTCCTTCTTCTTTGAGCTCCACATTCACTCAGTTGGGTATTGCCTTATCTGTAAATTCAAGACACCTCATGACAAACCAAAGGCCTACAGATAGATTAATGTGGAATAGCAATCAATCTCCTATAGGTATCCTATACCCCAATGATAGAAAGTCTCATGCAATAGCCCTACTTGCATGGAATGAGATTGAAAGCCAGAAACTTATCCTAACAACATGAAAGGGAAAGGGTGAAACTAGATGGAAATGATTTTAAATGGATTTGAAGGGACCCCTGAGATACCCTAAGTCTCTCATAGACTAGTGACTTATCTAATGGGCCATAGAGTCAAATATCCTACTACAAGAGACAACTATGAAATAAGAACACAATATGCTCAATGTGTTGATGCCTGACATCAATCACACACCATGACTGAACCTCAACTTAGTACCCACCTATGCATTCAAGCATGTTATTATCCATCAAAGGATTTTAACCATCCCCTTAGAAGAGACCTATGAAAGGATAATACATTAACCAACATCCACTAGAAGATAAGCATGACCTATCTTTGATATCTCAGCTCATATATGCATAAACACTAACCCTGAACCAATTACCTCTACGAAGATAACTCCACTTGCAAACACTTAGGCAATGCAAATAGAAAAATCAAACACCCTTGATGTATGATTAATGGACTTAGAATTCAAATGGAGATAGCTCAGTAACAGTAAGAATATATTCACTTCTCATACATAAGATAAATCTATTACAACATGCACTGTATTCTCTGAACCAGCAAGGAGAGAAGAACACTCTATATGTAGAGAAAAGGAGAAATCTACAGGAAAAAGACCCTTCACATGGAACCAATTCTCCTCAAAAATTTGTAGAAGAAGGAACCCTTACAAAGTCAAAAACTTGACTACTTATACCACTAGCTACCTTAGAATTCTCTATGAGAATGCAACAAGCTTAGGGATAGCTAGGGCTAGGGTTTCAACAAAATTTCAAAAACACTGCTAGAGGGAAAACCAGCACTAATCTGTCAGCAACAAGAATGATCTTCGCACTTGAGAAGAATCTCTGAGAAGGATAAGAAGATCATAAATTTACCACGCAAACCATACTAATCAGACCATCAAAACACCTTGAGCCAACAAAAACTACCCAACACCACATGACACAAATCCTTGCAATCACTCATGGCACCCTAGACCACAGTGGAATGGTGGAGAAGTTCAATTTTACCAACTCTGCCCCCCCTGTTATCAATTTTAGTCCTTACTGGTCACTGAAAATATCTCTGAGATTTGAATTTGAACTCCAATGGCCATGTCTTTGGCACCAAGCAGAGAAATGATGGCCCACATTTAAACTAAGACTAGCTTTAAAACACAGTCATCTAATTAATTCTCCTTCACGGCTTAATGATCTTCCTCTAAAAGTGGCCCCACCAGACTTAGCGAACTGGCAACAAAGGACCTTCACCAATTCGCTAAACATTTCATGCCCTAGCTAAACACTTAGCGACTTCCCGACCACCATTCATGCAATCACCAGACAAACTAGCAAATCTCCAAATCTTCTCACGAATGCATGATAAGACTACATCTTATCGACACTGCCCCCCTTTTTATTTGGACCGCTAGACACTAGACTCCAACTGGGCCCACCCGAAGCCACATGTCACTAAACCATTCATTGATCCACACCCAGTCACTGGCACAACACCCACCTTTCATAAGCCTTTGAAAATGAACTACTGGTGTAAGATCTCATGGCTCTGAAAAATTGCATGAGAACTTATGCCAACCATTAGATCTATCCTCATCATAGACCCCTCTGACAATGGCCCCACCTCTGAGCACATCCATGTCAACCAATAGGAACACATAAATGAAGCACCACATGGCATATGGTCCCACTCGCACAACAGGCAACCTGAAAAAATGGAATAAAATTTAATAGATGGCACATGATCACAAAGGCTTGGAATATTTCTTGCAATCATATGCCGAATGTTAGATTAAAGATTTCAACATGAGCCCCCCTGACATAAGCCAAGTCATCACCACGTAGATGAATGAAAACCCGCCAACTCAAATCACCACAATAGCCACCGAACTGCAACTAGCACCATACTGCCATGGACACGTGGCAAGTGATCACATGATCGCATAACAAAAAATTGAGCTATGTGATCATGTGACAGCCAATCACAGGCTGCCACATGACCACCTTATTGTAAATGGGTCCACCGAGAAGTCTCCTCATAAACTAGAATCGATGGCTGTCACTATACCGAGATGTTAAAAAGTGAGCACCTCCACTCGG
The DNA here is from genome assembly GCA_027943335.1 of Chamaecyparis obtusa. Classification (NCBI taxonomy): domain Eukaryota; kingdom Viridiplantae; phylum Streptophyta; class Pinopsida; order Cupressales; family Cupressaceae; genus Chamaecyparis; species Chamaecyparis obtusa. The sequence continues at coordinate 41,493 of BSBK01008179.1, read as the reverse complement.
TAGTATAACGGCAACCACCAGATCTATCCATGCTTTAACCTCCTCAGAAGGCTGTGGACCCACCGACACTATCCAACTTGTCAATCTACCAACCAATCAAAATATGCCAACTCGCTCCACCCTGACAATGGACCCACTAACAAAAGCCAAGCATTCGGCGACTACACGACTAACCATCAGCCAAGTTGCCAGATGTTAAGGGCTAACCGCCAGACATGAAATGATTATGCAACAACACAGTCACCAGATCACTGAATAGAAGATGTAAGTGCCCAAAGACCTGAAGAATCAGTGACAAGAAACTTTGAAGGACTGGGCTCCACCATCCATCGCACCTACGCACTAAAGTAAAGCAAACTGCTAGGTAGCTGAATAGAAACTGGGACTCGCATGGCTAGGTGGCAAGCGATCACATGATCGCATGTCAAAAAAGTCTGACATGTAGCCATGTGATAGCCAATCAGGAAGAGCCTAAACCCACCACCTACGTCAGACTTGTGTAGTTGAGGAAACACCAGCAAACAGGGAACTAGTGCGAGGTCAAAAACACATAATGTTTTTGGCACAATGGAATACTGAAAGCACACAGAGTTTCCAATGCCAAAGAATAAGCACACAAAGAAGGAAGCACAGGGTCGAAAATAACAAAGGCCAAAAACACACAGACTGAAAACATCATGGACTTTCAGAAACACTATGGGTTTTTGACACTATGGCAAATTTTGAAATATCTCCAGCAGGCCCTAAACTTTGAATAACTTTCTGGGTTTGGCGATTCAGCATGTGCAAATTGGACCAGAGCTAGGCAACAACAATAAAGAGCACGAGGTAGGACACTTAACAAAAACACTTGTAGGGGAGAGGCCAATCTCATAAGTTTTTTGCTATGATAGAAAATTGGCCTAACAGTGGCTCTGGTTGGGGACGATAGGCAACTTGTGCCCATGTGAGAATTCAGGATTTCTGGGAGAGCAGACCACCAATAGGACAAAAATAGGGAACTCAAAAAAATGCAGGGAATGGGAAGGAAAAGCACACAATAGGAAAGGGAAAGACTATACAAAGATTTACAATATTTACAACTAGGCTCAAGGCCCCAAAATTATGGTTAATACTTGCCTCTATCAAACAAGTAGTTTCATCTCCACACATTAGAGACAAACTAAAATTTTTTCTTTCATGTGACTGATCAAACTTATATCCATCCTTCCACAATTCGAAACAAAATTTTTTAGTACATACTTCCTAAGGGCCGAAAAAGTAATCATACCAATTCTGAAAATGCTATGGCACATGCATGTTGCATTCCTTAAATAGGAAAATGCTGAAGGAACTGCAAAATAAATCACCTTCAAATTTACCACCACATTCGGGAAGCTTACTATCCACCTGAAAAGAAAAACTCTCCAGCTCTATCAAACTGTCAGTGCAATTGCTATTGGATCCATTCATACCAAAAATTTGCACCTCCAAGGAGAAGATACACTGATCTTCATGGAAACACTGAGGGAACTCATCACATGGGGCATGATCACCAAACATAGGAGCAAGCTGCATTTTGTCAAACACTGACAAAACCAAAAATTGTTGATAGGTGGGAAGAGAAACATCAACCTGTCCATGAGATGGTGAAGCCTAAGTAACTAAGAGACCATCCTTCCATGGCTTAGCAACAAATTCAGAATCAGAAAAGGATTCAAAATCTATACAACTCTCCCAACCAGTATTCAGTACCACATTAGTGACACTTGCATTACTTGAATATGAACAAACACTGATGACTTCATCATCTAATATATCATACTATACCTAGTTTCCATCTACTAGTGTTGGGGCAGCAAAAGAATCAGAGGCACACATATCAAAGTCAAATCCTATTGACTCATGCTCCATATCAAAATAAATGTGTGTTGGATGTAAGAACCCAGAGCCATCACCCCCTGAATATCTGAGATATTCACAAGACAATAAATCTAAAATTTGTTCATGGTGAAGTGAATAACTTTCCTTAAGAACATCATCTTCTACCATACAATCATCAGCAATACTTTCATCTATCCAATCCTCTTCCTCATCTAATTGATTGCATAAACCTTCTATCCCATACTAAAAAAAGGCATCACTTTCATGACTGCAAGAAAGAGTGCCAACACTTGACACATCCCCTTCATAAATTTCATCACTCTTAATATTAGCACTACTGAGCAAGGCCCCAAGTGCATCCTCAAGTTCAAGACCAGCATCACCAAGTACCAAATCCCTGATACATCCATAATACTCTTCTCACAAGGCATCTGACCAACTGGTTGACTCAAGAAAATAAAGCTCCAGGAATAAATCAATGAAATCAAATTCAGGAGACTCAACATCCTCAGGAAGCTCATCATATACTTCACAAAATCTATCATAAAATAAGGATATGGAAAAATCATTTCTACTTCCCACTTTTAATCTTACTAATCTCATGCAATCCCTAAGGATGCCCTCCTCAAGGAAAGTTAGCTCCTCCTCAAGCTTACCCATTACAACTTAGTGCACTACTTTCATAAAATTTTGCAAAGTTGCAACTGAAAACTTGAAATATGCTAACCTCTTCTTACACCTTATCCTTCTTTTAGTGCTTGACCACTTTATAAGGAACATTTAAAACTTGAAAAATACCTGGAAAAATCTTGCAGCAGAAGACCTTTGGCTGGAAGGCAGGGCAGATCTAGAGCTCACCTTAAAGCTCCATCAGGTTCTTTGTCATGCAGAGCCGCCCCCTCCTTGAGAGGAAAATGTTTCATTATTTCTTCTTCCAACCAGCACAAAGCTACACCAGGTATATACATTGTTAATCAAGAGGAATACTGATCAAACAGAGAAAATCAGAGCCGCCACTCACAACTAGGTGAGAAGATATTAGCAAATGCTTGTTTTTATTTCTGACTTTATTCTAGACTCTCCCTAGCAGAGTCACCATTTTTTTGGTGACTCAGATGGGCCAAACCAATCTGGTTAAAATATTTTGACTTTACAATAGAACTATAACCAAAGCTCCTTAATAGGCTTTCTTTATGTTCTCCCCAGTGGAGTCACCATTTTGTTGGTGACTCGGATGGGCCAAACCAATCTGGTCAAAAGATTTTGACTTTACAATAGAACCATAACCAGAGCTCCTTAATAGGCTTTCTTTATGTTCCCCCCAATGGAGTCACTATCTTTTTGGCTCTTCTCCTTGCTGGACCAAGCTTGAATCAAATAGTTGGACTTAGACTCACAGATTCGGCACTCAAGCTTGACAAGAAAAACAAACCAATTGATAAGGATAGAGAGAAATCCTCCTTCTTTGAGCTCGACATTCACTCAGGCAGGTATTGCATTATCTACACATTCAAGACACCTCATGACAAACCAAAAGCCTACAGATAGATTAATGTGGAATAGCAATCAATCTCCTATAGATATCCTGTACCCCAATGATAGAAAGTCTCATGCAATAGCCCTACTTGCATGGAATGAGATTGAAAGCCAGAAACCTATCCTAACAACATGAAAGGGAAAGGGTGGAATTGGATGGAAATGATTTTAAATGGATTTGAAGGGACCCCTGAGATACCCTAAGTCTCTCATAGACCAGTGCCTTATCCAATGGGCCACAAAGTCAAATACCCTACTGCAAGAGACAACTATGAAACAAGAACACAATATGCTCAATGTGTTGATGCCTGACATCAATCACACACCATGACTGAACCTCAACTTAGTACCCACCTATGCATTCAGGCATGTTATTATCCATCAAAATATTTTAACCCTCCCCTTATAAGAGACCTATGAGAGGATAATGCATTAACCAGCATCCACTGGAAGACAAGCATGACCTATCTTTGATATCTCAGCTCATAAATGCATAAACATTAACCCTAAACCAATTACCTCTGCGAAGATAACTCCACTTGCAAACACTTAGGCAATGCAAATAGAAAAATCAAACACCCTTGATGTATGATTAATGGACTCAAAATTCAAATGGAGATAGCTCAGTAATAGTAAGAATATATTCACTTCTCATACATAAGACAAATCTATTACAACATGCACTATATTCTCTAAACCAGCAAGGAGAGAAGAACACTTTATATGTAGACAGAAGGAGAAATCTACAAGAAAAAGACCCTTCACATGGAACCAATTCTCCTCAAAAATTTGTAGAAGAATGAACCCTTACAAAGTCAAAAACTTGACTACTTATACCACTAGCTGCCTTGAAATTCTCTACGAGAATGCAACAAGCTTAGGGACAGCTAGGGCTAGGGTTTCAACAAAATTTTGAAAACACTACTGGAGGGAAAACCAACACCAATCTGTCAGCAACAAGAATGATCTTTGCACTTGAGAAGAATCTTTGAGAAGGACAAGAAGATCATAAATTTACCATGCAAACCATACTGATCAGACCATCAAAACATCTCGAGCCAACAAAAACTATCCAACACCACATTGCACAAATCCCTGCAATCACACATGTTACCCTGGACCACACTGGAATGGAGGAGAAGTTCAATTTCACCAACTCTGGCCCCCCCTGTCATCAATTTTAGTCCGTACTAGTCACTAGAAATGTCTCTGAGATTTGAATTTGAATTCCAATGGCTACATCTTTGGCACCCAGCAGAGAAATGATGGCCCACATTTAAACTAAGACTAGCTTTAAAACACAGCCGTCTAATTAATTCTCCTTCACGGCTTAATGATCTTCCTCTAAAAGTGGCCCCACCAAACTTAGCAAACTGGTGACAAAGGACCTTCCCTAATTTGCTAAACATTTCATGCCCTCGCTAAACACTGAGTGACTTCCCAACCACCATTCGGACAATCGCTAGACAAACTAGCAAATCTCCAAATCTTCTCATGAATGTGTGACAAGATTACATCTTATCAGCAACGGCCCCCTTTTTATTCAGACTGCCAGACACTAGACTCCAAGTAGGCCCACCTGAAGCCACATGTCACTAAACCATTCACTGATCCATGCCTAGTCACTGGCACAAGACCCACCTTTCATAAGCCTTTGAAAATGAATGGCTGGCGTAAGATCTCATGGCTCTGACAAATCACATGAGAACTTATGCCAACTGTTAGATCTATCCTCATCACAGACCCCTCTGAAAATGGCCTCACCTCTCAGCACATCCATGTTGACCAATAGGAACATAGCAACGAAGCACCACATGGCATACGGTCCCATTCGCATAATAGGAAACCTGGCAAAATGGAATAAAATCCGATGGATGGCGCATGATTGCAAAGGCTTGGAATATTCTTTGCAATCATATGCTGATCATTAGATTAAAGCTTTCAACATGGGCCCCCCTAACATAAGCCAAGTCATCACCACGTAGATGAATGAAAACCTGCCAACTCAGATCACCACAACCGCCACTGAATTGCAACCAGCACCATACTGCCATGGACACGTGGCAAGTGGTCGCATGATCACATAACTAAAAACTAAGCTATGCGATCATGTGACAGCCAATCACAGGCTACCACATGACTACCTTTCTACAAATGGGTCTACCGGGCAATCTCCTCATAAACCAGAATTGACGACTGTCCCTATACCGCGATGTTAAAAAGTGAGCACCTCCGCTTAGCGGTATAATGGCAACCACCATATCTATCGATGCTTTAACCTCCTCTAAAGGCTATGGACCAACTGATGCTATCCAACTTGTCAATCTGCCAACCAATCAAAATATGCCAACTCGCTCCACCCTGACAACGGATCCACTGACAAAAGCCAAGCATTCGGTGACTACGTGACTAACCGTCAGCCAAGTCGCTAGATGTTAAGGGCTAACCGCCAGGTATGAAATGATCATGTGACAACATAGTCACCAGATCACTGAATAGAAGATGTAACCACCCGGAGACCTGGAGAATCAGTGACAACAAACTTTGAAGGACTCGGCTCCACCATCCGTCACACCTGGGCACTAAAGCAAAGCAAACCGCTAGGCAGCTGAATAGAAATTGGGACCCGCACGGCTAGGTGGAAAGTGGTCGCATGATCGCATGTCAGAAAAGTTTGACATGTGGCCATGCGATAGCCAATCAGAAAGAGCCTGGACCCACCACCTACGTCAGACTTTCACAGTTGAGGGAATGCCAACAAACAGGGAACTAGTGCGAGGTTAAAAACACACAATGTTTTTGGTACAATGGAAGACCGAAAACACATAGAGTTTCCAATGCCAAAGAATAAGCACACAAAGCAAGAAGCATAGGGTCAAAAACAATGAAGGCTAAAAACACAGTATTTTTGAAAATCCATGATATTTTCAGCCTGTGCATTATTTTTGACCTTATGCTTCTTTTTTTGTGCACTTGTCTTCTGGCATCGAAAACTCTATGTGTTTTCAGTCATTCTCTGTGTCAAATACTTTGTGTGTTTTCGACCTTGGTCCTAACTACGCAGGTGTGATGGATGGTGGGGTCCAGTCCTTGCTTGGTTGTGTCACTGATTCTCCAGATCTCTTGGTGGGTACATCTCTTATTAAGCAACCTAGCGACTGTGTTGTCATGCAATCTCTTGTTTTTAGCAGTTAGGTGCCTAAACTTCAGCGACTCGATGACTGTTAGTCACGTGATCTCTGAGTGTTTGGCGGTTAGTGGCTAACATCTCATGACCTAGTGAACAATTAATCACGTGGTCGCTGAATGCTTGATGGTTGGTTCGTGGGTCCTAGTTCTTTTCATTGCCCGATGGTCAAAGCTCTTTCAATCCTATGATTGCCGCATGATCGCAAGGAATATTCTTTCCCCTTGTGATCATGTGACAATCGTCCGATCTTGCAGTGTTTAAAAAAGGGTTGACAGGCAGTGGGTCCTATGTTAGGTGACTCGATGGTTGTAGTGAATGGAGCGGTGACACGTGGCATTGGGCGGGCCCAGGTGGGGTCCGAGGTTTGGTGGAGTGGGTAAAGATCTGGTGGTGCCAAAAAAATTCAATGTGTTTGCATGTTCGCGCAATAAAAAGGTGATGCCCTAGTTCATTTGGCGATTCAGCAAACATTGGTCACGTGATCGCTAAGTTTTTTGGCGATGGCATAAAGTATCTCGCGAACTGGAAGAAGTTCTTTGTCACCAGTTCATCAAGTAAAATGAGGCCAGTGTTTTGATGATGTGGAGGCCTGTTGCATGTTTGCATAGCCCAGTTTTTGGCTATGCGATCATGCGACCACTATTTTGTTTCATGGTTGTGGAGTTGTGTGGGTCCACGGTGCCGTGATGCTGATGTGCTTGTTTTTCATTCATTGAGGGATTTATGAGGTGGCCAAAGACTTTTCTGTGGGGTTTGTGACCATTGACCATGGCTAGGAGACCATGGTCGCATGTTTGCAAAGGTTAGTTTGGTGCCTTGTGATCATACGACCAAGCATAATTTGAAACTCAGATTCCTGTGGTGGTGAAATTGATGATCGTGCGATTGTGTGACTAGGGGCAAATAGTTAAGGAACATAAAGCCCGTGAAGTGCAGAGTAGCTATTTGACTTCAAATTTGAATTTTCTAAGGGTTTCTAGCGATAGAAAGGACTAAATTTCAATGCAGAAGTGACTGGAACTGGTAAGAAGTAATTTGTTTGCTATTGCAGTGTGGTCCAGGGTGTGATGATTGTTTGCAGGGATCTATACCATGTAAGGAATGAACAAGGAATGGCTCGAGGCATGTTACAAGGTGGTTGATTTGACTTGTTCTCTTGGTGAAATTGTGATCTTCTGTTCACTATTCTGAGAATTGTCATAATTCGAGATTATCTTTGATCTGTTTCTCTGAGATTGCTTGGTTTCCTACCCCTGCAATAAATTCTTGATTGGTTCTGATTGGCTAGGTAGTTAAAATTCTAACCCTGGTTACCTGTAGCTTGTTGCATCCTACTATTTGGGATTCCAAGGTAACCAGTGGTATAAATGGCAAGTTGTTCAATTTTTTAAAGGTTCCTTCTTTTGCAAATTTTTGAGGAGAATTGGTTCTCGTGAAGGGTTCTTTTCTTGTAGATTTTCTCCTTCTCTCTACATATAGAGTGTTCCTCTTTCTCTTGCTGGTTCAAAGAACATAATGCATATTGTAAATGACTTGTCTTATGTATGAGAAGTTAATATGCTCTTACTGTTGTCAAGCTATCTCCATTTGAATTCTGGATTCATTAGTCATGCATCAAGGATGTCTAGTTTTTCTACTTTGCATTGCCTAAGAGCTTGTGGGTGGAGTTGTCTTCGCAGAGATAACTAGTTTAGGGTTAGTATTCATGTATGTATGAGCTGAAGTATCAAGGATAGGTGATGCTTGTCTTCTAATAGATGCTGGTTAATGTATTATCTATTCATAGGTCTCTTCTAAGGGGAGGGTCAAAATCCTTTGATGGTTAATAGCATATTTGAATACATAGGTGGGAACTAAGTTGAGGTTTGGTCATGGTGTGTGATCGATGTCAGGTATCAATACATTGAGTATGTTGTTTCTCATTTCATAGTTGTCCCTTGCAATACTGTATTTGACTCTATGGCCCAATGGATAAGGCACTAGTCTATGTGAGACTTAGGGTATCTTAGGGGTCCCTTCTATCCATTTAAAATCATTTCCATTTAGCCCTACCCTTTCCCTTTCATGTTGTTAGTGTAGGTCTCTACTTTTCAGACTCATTGCATGCAAGCAGGTTATTGCATCAGATTTGGTTTCATTGGGGTATAGGATACCTATAGGAGTCTGGTAACTATTCCACAATAATACATCTGCAGACCTTTTAGTCATCAAGAAGATTCATGAGTGTGCAGATGTGGCAATACCCACCTAAGTGATGTGAAGCTCAAAGCAGAAGGAGGATGCCCTCGATCCTCATCAATTGGCACTTTTCCCTCTCAGACTTTGGAGTGAAGATTAACTAGTTTATCAATCATAGTGTAAACTATATGTGACTGAATGTGACCTCTAAATCAGGCACAACACAACATGGTCATTATTCACTTGATAGAATTCAGAAGAGAGTATGAAGAACTCAATCCAAATTCCATGGTGAGGCGACCTGTTGCCTCCTATGTGAATGAGGTGTTTGAATACTCTTAGAACGAGAGCCAACAGTCGGGAGACCAATTCAACAATGGAGGATTTCCAAGAAGCAATAAAGATGAGCAAGATGAAATTAATCTAAGATGAAGTGCAATTTAATCTAAGAATGAGGATGCAATTAGTCTAAGAGCTTGAAAATAAAGATGAGATGCAACTTAATCTAAGAACTTGAAACAAATATGATATTAAACTAAGAACAAATAAGCAAATTTAGTCTAAAATGTGATGCAAAGATTATACTAATAATGAGATATTAATATAATAAATGCAATAAAAAGCTTTAAAAATAATGAATCAAATGAGACTAAAAAAATGCCTATAGTGAAGATGCTGTCAAAAATTGCTCTCTTGAATGAGAAAAAGAGGTTCATTAAATAGAAAAGCTCAGGAGAGGAATGAAGAGTTTCTTAATTTGTAACTCGTGACTCTTCATTCCCACATTGAGACAAAAATGCAAGAATTACTTAATAAAAAGAATGGAAAATGCCACACAGGTGACCTTTCAAATATCTTGAATTATCAATTCAAAAAAGTGTGTCCATTCGAATATCAAGTAATTATTAATTCCTTTTTATGGGTAATTAGCTAAAGGGGGTGGATTTTAATTTAATTGAAAGTGCTTAGGACTTTAGAACTAAATTAAATTATCATAGAGGTAATTTAGCTAATTAAAGTCAAGGACTTTAGGAATTAATATTAATATTTGATTATTGCAATTTATGGTCTTTGCAATTGACATCAAGTCAAATTAAGTCAGGTAGGAGAGACAAAATTGCCTAGGGAACTAGGACTTTGGTGATGTAAAATTGAGATAATGCACCAAAATTGATGAAATTAAATAGGTGCCAATTTTGGGGTATTACATTTGCCCCTCTTTGAATTGATGTGCGAACAGCGCGTTGATTCAAAGAATAGTCTAAAATGACAAATGATGAGAATTTTCGTAGTCCAAGTTAGATTGCAAAGACAACAGTCTTAGAAGAGAACTGGAATCGGGGTTAGATTGCCCCAATACCAATTGATGAAGATGCAGATTTAGGACTATCTCCGAATCAGGGTTAGATTGCCCCAATACAAAGATTAGTCCTCCGAGACCTGGGTTAGATTGCCTAGATAACAGTCTAAAATAGATTTTGAGAGCTATCTCCAGAACGAAGCTTGACTCCTAGGAATTAGGGTTAGATTTCCCCAATACCTAAAAAGATTTCAAGAACCATCTCCAGAACGAAGCTTGGCCCTTGAGGATCTGAGTTAGATTGCTCAGATACATAAAAGATAGATGATAAGATAACAAGATGCGAGGCACCGAGATGTCCCTAGCGATGAGAATTGATGATTCAAATCAGACTGATTCAAGAATAGATTCAACAAGATTCAAATGATGTAATCATCCTACCCCCTCAGGAGCAAAATGGAAAGATGACATGTCAGAAGATGATTGATAACAAGAGATTGCAGAGCAAAAGCAATTAGACTAGATTTGCGAAGCTGCACAAGCAAATCAGAGCAAAGCAGACGTCTTGTTGACCAAATTTGACTAGGGTTGACTTGATGAAAAGAAGAAAAGATTTGAGAACATGATGCAAAGATGAGGATCTGGCAGGAAGATGACACCAGAAGGCTGACTACACAAGCATCTGATCTAGGAGGAGTCCAATATTTAAAATGTGATTTTGAGCCACTTAGAGATGTCATATTTCGATTTCGATCTTGAAAAAGGATGCAACCAAGATGAGACTGGGACAAAAGATGAGAACCTTTGATGAGTAGATCTAGAAGAAAGCAATCAAGAGAGTAACAAGAAAGCACTCCAAATGCAAGCCTAGAATGAAAGATGCAAGTCTAAATGCAGGCCTAGGATGAACAAATGCAATCCTCCAGACTTGGCTATTGGACTCATCGTATTTATCATCATTGAGTTCATTTAAGCATGGGACAATCACAAGATGCCATACAATTCTCCCCAACATGAGAATATGAATATGACATAAGTCTTAAATTTGTCAGAATGAGGTGTAAGCATTAAGGCACAAGAAGCCAGAATGACCTGAACACCTATTCCTTTTAATTTAGCAAGTTAACATAAGCATCAAAGCATAAATGCTAGAATGACCTGAATGTTGCTTGTGATAGACACACCAAACACACAGGAGTTCCTTCTTTTGCCAAAGATTTCTCGCAATGACCCTTACGTTCACTTAATAGGATGAGCATTTACAATTTCACTAGTAGCAGAAAGAAGTCACTCAAAAGACAAGGAGAAGAACCAACCTCACCGAAGCATCCATATAAGAGGAGTCAAGGTATGCATGGCCATCCAATATGAAATAGAGGCTCTTACAGATGAACACCCCTCTTATATGAATTCTTTGGATCATTGGAACTAAACCAACAAGCAGAAAGCAAAAGGAAAGCAAACAAATGAACACTCAAAGAAAACAAAGCTCGGCAAGCCTCAGAGGAACACAAATCAAGTTTTAGTTTTAGTTTAAGTTCATGTTCAAGTGGATTGAAGACAATCCAAAAAGATAACGTTCAAAGTCTCAATGAGATAATGATAGCAGGCAGACACAGCGAAAAACCACTAGTGACCATCGCGAGAGACAAAGTCTCAAGAAGATATCGGGAAGCTAATGAAGTATCGATAGGCAAATGCAGTGAGAACCACTGGTGACCAATACAAGAGAGAGATTCTCAAGGCGATAAATCTTAGAGATACTAGCGAAACATCAATAGGTAGACACAGTGAGAACCACTGGTGACTAATGTAAGGGAGAGGTCCTGAAAGAGAGAGGTCAAATGAAAGCTAGGTATTAGTAGGTAGGCATAGTGAGAACCACTGGTGATCGATACACGAGAGATCCTCGAGGAGAGATTTCAAAAGTAGCTAGGCATCAGTAGGCAGACATAGTGCGAAACACTAGTGACTGATGCACAAATGAATCTTCTGAAAGTGATAGGAAAATGCCCCCTAGACTAAGGAGATGCCCCCAAGCATGAACCAGTTCCAATCTATGAAGATTCGAGCAAAATCTTGAAGACACTGAAAGCAAAGGCATGAGCTAGCAAACTAAAGTAGGAAACAAAGGAAGAAAACTAAAGCTGGAAAGCAAACTAAAGTGAGAAACTAAGAGCCAAGTGACGCCAAGAGAAGATGTTACTTTAGGAAAATAAGAGGCACCTGTTTACTAGGTTTTCACCATCTTGGTAGAGATTCTATTTTTGCTACCATGACACTTGTTTACTAGGTTTTCATCAATGGCACATTTTTTTCTTTTTCAATTTTTTTGTACTTTTCTCTTTTTTTTTTCTTTTTTTTTTTAATATTTCATTTTTTTGTATTTTTGATCTTTTCATTTTTTTTGTATTTTTCACATTTTCTATTTTTTTTGTATTTTTTTTATTTTTTCATTTTTTTTGAGTATTATCAAGGTGCCTGTTTACCAGGTTTTCACCAGGATAATAGATACATCAAAGCACCTATTTGCTAGGTTTTCACTAAGATCATTTTTTCAGAACATTTTGCAATTTTTAGGATTTTTTGAGCATATATCAATTTTTAGGATTTTTTCAGGATCAATAAGTATGTACATGAGCATACTGAGAATGTCAGCTGTAGAATTTCTTCAAATGAAGAGCATTGATAGGCTTTTTGAGTTTCTCTCCTTCAGTGGTGGAGACTTTGTAAGCACCAGATCTCTTGTAGTAATAATGAGCTGAGAAGTTGCAGAATCAGAACTAGATGTTGTAGCAGTAAAAGGAGATCCAACCAGTAGTGTCCAACTATCGAGAGATCCATAGTCAAGGAAAGATCACTTAAGTGAGACCTACAAATATCCTCATGGACACACCTTAACTCTTTGTCAGATTTCCCATGCTCTAAACGCTTAGGGAGGGTACATTCTAGATTTCTCTTAGTCATGTCATTAGCAATAAGGAGATACTGATACACACTTTGGGAAAAGGCAAGATAGAGTGAAGAGGGTAAAGTATGAGAGGCAAGGGTGATGGAATGGAGGGAAGTATGAGAATTTTGGAAGCTCGAATGACAACTTTGATTTTTCCTTTCTTTGGAATCCACTTAGCTTTTGAATTTTTTCTTCTTTACTTTAAGGTGCTTTTGATGACAATGCCTATAGAATAGATTTCAAGATCCATTTTTTATTTTATTTTCTAGCTTTTGATTGTCTTCTTCTTTTTGAGGACCTTTATGATCTTTTGAACACCTTTGTTTCTTTCCTTTCTTCATAGTCACATGTCAATTAGATGGGACATGGTGACCTTGAGATATAAGTGGATTCTCATTATTTTTATTTTTATGTTGCACATCCAAGTTACTTCCAAAAGACTCAGGAATGGTGGATGAAAGAGGCTTATATGACTGGTTCAGGTGGACAGGTGGAAATGGAAGTGGACAGGCCACTTTTTTGGGAGATGAAGGGGGAAGAGAAGTCGATGGGATGGGCTCAAGTGCAAATATATCAGTATCATCCTCATCATTCATGAATGCATCAGATAGATCAAGAAAGTAATCTTCCATAGAGCGTTGTCGATTGTGAGTCATCTTAGAAGAGTTAGATAAGTTTGGAGAAATATTATGTGAGCCTAACCAAGATGGTCTATTCCAAGAGTTAGGTCCCCTTTCAGGTGGTAAGAGTGCATGAGTAGGAACCAATTCTATTCTGGATATACCAAGATTCCATGAGATTGTAACAAGATGGGGTCTCAGATACCCATGATTTGCTGGAGTAGTAGGAGTATAGCTTGGAGTAGATGGCCTAGGAGCCATAGGAATGATCTCCACAAGAGGGTGGAAAGGACCATCATCAATAGCTTGATCTGGAGGATCATAACTTTCTCCTCTTTCTGAGTTGTTAAGACTAGCATATAGGTGCATAGCATCAATTGGTATTTTTGTAGTAGCATCTGATATAGAGTCCCATTCAGCTAGAGACATAGTTGGAGGTAGACTTTCTTCATTGTTGTCATCTAACATAGGAAGTGTTTCTTTAATAGTAGGATCTTGTTCAGTAGTAGAATTAGTAGAGTAATCTAGAATAGGCATACCGTGAGGCATACCCAAGAGGAGGGAAGCATCCAACAGTTGCTCCCAATCAGTATGTGTGCCATTGGAGTCATCAGCAGTAGGATTTTTTTCAACAGTAGAAGTGGTAGAAAAATATAGAATAGGCATACCCAAGATAAGGGAAGCATCCAATAGTTGCTCCCAATCAGTATGTGTGCCATTAGAGGCAGTGACATATTCAATAGTAGCTACAGTAGTAGAAATTTTTTCAGTAGAGTGTATAAAATCCTCTTGGTGAGGACCAAGATCATGTTCTTGAAGCACTTGAGAAGGTAGATAAGAATCTTTCTGGTAGTCTGAATCAGAATTTTGATCATTCAAAGGTCTTTCATAATTCATAGGTTGAATCTGTGTTTCTTCATCATCTAAATCTACATGTGAGTGCAAGTTGCAGCTAGGTTGGTCAAGCTCATAGCTCTAATAGCTAATACCAAATCCATCTTCAGAAGGTTCCTCATAGGAATGTGGAGATGGAGGGAGAGTTTTCAATGACAAGATAGACTCAATCTGATATTCCCCCATGCCAATATATTTGATCTTTAGGGTCTTTTCTATTTCTTTTAGCTTGGCATCATAGAACTTAGTAGATTCTCTATTGGCGGGAACAAAACTATATGTCACTTGGGTAAGCATCTTAGAAGAGCAAGTATTTAGGCTAGCACTATTATCAATGAGGATGTGGGGGATACTCTTGGGGCCTGTCATAACTTTAGTGTGTAGGAGAGCATTATGCGGGTGGCTCAGCAAGTGATCATCTTCCTTAGAGAATGATAAATAATGAGGCGAGGTCAAATGACCCACCATAGATTGAAACTGGTCGAGATCAAGATCTTTGGGGACATTTGCCTTAGTGAGGGCTTTATCCATAGATAGTTTTGGTCTGGATGTCAAAGGTTCGGGACCTTTGAGAATAATCTTTGCATGAGATCGAGGGATAGCGTTCGCACAAGCTAGAGATTTTGTGTAGTTATAAGAGGGAGGTGTAGGGCCTCGCAAGACAAAGGGAGTTTTGGGTTTAGGAGTATCCTCTCTCCCTGGAGCAATGATCATGTCATAGTGAGAGATCCAAGGCTTATTTCTAGCAAATTTGGAAGGTGGTTGAGCTTCTATCATAGCCTTCTCAGTGGCATTGACTATTTGCATGCTAGAGCTGAGATTAAAGACAAACTTTGAGGGTTTTGGCATCACATTGTCAACAACCCTATCATTCATAACATCTATGTTTTTGTTGACAATCTTATCCTTATCCTTATTTGAGGGAGAAGGTCCTTGCTTGTTTTCTTTGTTCAAAGTCAATTCTCCCTTCTTGACCATAAATGCTTCTATCCTCACAGCCCACCTAATCATATTGTCAAAAGTGAGGGGACCTTGTAATCATATTTGGTATCCAAAATTTGGGACAAGATTGTCCAAGAAGATATCAAGCTTTTCAGACTCGGGTAATTCATGCGGATACTTTGTGCATAGTTGTCTCCATCTCTGGAGAAATGTTAGGAGAGGCTCCCCTTGTCGTTGTTTCAAATTGTAAAGGTCCTGGATGTTGACCGAATATTGAATATTGTAGGATTGATCATAACTCTTGTCATTTCAAGACTGACCATGACCTTGGTCATTTGGAGATTGCTCATGACTATCGCTGAATTTACCTCCCCTTGGGAAGTGGAATGGATCTCCCATATTGTTGGTAGTATTCTGAGAGATCGTGAAAGAGTTGATAGGTTCAAAAGAATCAATAGGTTCGATTTTAGAAAGTGACCCTTCAGAGTCTTGCTGGTCTTGAAACAATGGGTTATAATATTCTTGGAAGTTAGACTATGTTTGAAATAATGGATTATAATAATCTTGGAATGAGGAGGAATGTGAGGATCTCTCACAAAGTTTAGATTTCATAACAAATTCAGGATGACCTATGTCTCGATTACGAGGTTTACTTTGATCTTGATCAGCATTCTAAATGGGATAAGTCTTGCCACTTCGAGTCATGATAGTCATAGACGAAGGTGTAATGAGAAAAGATTCAGGATAAAGCTAGACTCTGTCTCTAAGATAATGAAAAGGAGATAAATGGCTAGAACAACCAAGATGTAAGATGAACTTGGTATGAATTGTCAAAAAGAGATGGCTAGAACAGCCGAGATAAGACAATCGCAACATAAGGTACAAGAGCACAATGAGATAAGGTAGACTAATGATAGACAATACGAGTCAAAGCAAAGATCGATCGATTCCTAACTCAAGACAACCAGTTTCTGATGGTGAATGATAGGAAAATAGAAAAATAGATCACAGACAAAAAGGCAAATTAGATTTATGTCATTGATCAAGCACATAAGACAGCAATCAAGGAGTTCAAGAAAATGGTCTTCAAGCAATGGGCAAGGGACAAAGCAACCTTGCGCACGAATAGGAATAGTGACTTAGTATTTCTACTCCCTAAGGACTCTACTTGTGTATGTTCTTGAGAATGTTTTAGCAGGCACTTAAAACATAACAACATCCTAGCAAGTTGTCTACAAGGATATACATGGCTTTTCTAAAGGGAGTCCTCGATATACACAAGGTACGTGAGGCCCAAATTCATACATGAGAAGAATCTGAAATCACACAGCCGGGGGGAGACGGTAACCCAAATCTCCTCCTTCACTTCTCAAAGGTATAAAGTTCTTTGAGGCTTAGCCAAGAGTGAAATCTAAATCATTCCCAAGAGAGGTGTCTTTGGATTCACCTCCTAATATTTATACTCCACTGGAACACGGGAGTTAAGGTCATCCCTTGGGGTGATGAAATCCCCAAGCAGGCCTTCTAAAAAAAAAATGAAAAGTAAGTAATTCTCTATCAAAAAGTATTGAAAAGCACTAAAGGTGGAACACTCAATGCTTAAAGCAAATATGAGGTGAGTCCACAAGGTGGAACACTTAACACCTCACACAAGCTACAAACAATTCCACAACCTAGAAAACAAGTGAGTTCCAAAAAGCACAAAAGGGTTGCCTAGTGGAACAATTAATGCTTCTTTCCTATAGACTCCTCCCCTTTAATGTGGCGCTGAGATTGCAACCACAGGGCAGAACTGAGGGGCCAGTGGATTAGTGAGTCCAATAACCCAAGATAGCAATTTAGATCAATCACAAGTAATCTAAGATTGCTAATCAATACTACTCATAAGTGCAAGAGGGTTTGAATCATGGAATATTTAACTTTCCAAGTAAACATGAAGTGAGTCCACAAAGTGGTGCATTTAACTCTTCATGTAAACTAAGAATGAATCCATGCCCTAGATTACTCAATGAGATGTTTTGATATTTGAAACTAAGAATTACTTAATGTTTAAACACAAGCATTCACTTACATAAACTTGTATGAAAGAAAATCTATGTTCATTCATTTTCCATTAAGAGCATCAATTAAAATGTGTTCTATGAAAGCATGTAAACACTCAAGCCAAACACATGAGAGATTAATTTTATGCCCAAACTAAGTGTTATAGAGATTTTAAGAACTCACCTTAGGTCCAAAAATCTGTAATCCAGCATTTAGCACACATCCAAAAGTACAGAATCAAAACAAATCAATGGCAAACTGTAAGATATGTAACATTGTTGTTTTCAAGACAGTCTTTAAAGATTGATTTATTTGACCCATAAAATCACAATATTAAAATTTTTGAAAAGAATGAAGATTTTATCCAACATCAAGAACTACCATTTTCCAAAATTACAAGGTCTTATGATTTAATTTGATTCCTCAACCAATAACCTTTTCAAACTGCAATTTTTCTATCATAAATCAGATTTAAAACACCAAACCCTGCCTAGGGAATCACATATATTTCTCAAAAAGAATCCAAATGAAACCAAACCAATTTCAAAGTAACTATTAATTAATATAGTTTCCAAATATGTAATCCATTCATTTTTCCCATTCATAAATCATTTTCTAAGAATAAATCATTGCCTGCAACTCTAATACAGATTGTTAAAAACTAGTTTTCACTCAAATGCCCATAACTTTCAAAAATCTGCATAAAAATGACTCAAACCAAAAGGAAATGAAAAATAATTTATGTATCCTTCCAATGAATATTATTAGAGATCTTTATTCTTCACAATTTTTCTGTACCAGACATTTCAATCTAACTATATTCAGGGAATCTCAAATCTGCAAATACCCACTTTCACCAAAATGATCATAACTTATTCATTTCTTTATAAAAATGAGCCAAACCAAAAGCATGAGAAATAGGATTCATCATTCTATCCATCCATTACTATATTACAAGGTTTCTAGGATGTACATGGCCGTAAAAATCCTAGAACCAACACTAAAATTGAAAAACCAATCAAGAATGAGGCTAAAAATTGATCTTTTCTGCCCCACGGTGGGCGCCAAAATGTATGTGACTGAATGTGACCTCTAAATCAGGCACAACACAACATGGTCATTATTCACTTGATAGAATTCAGGAGAAAGTATGAAGAACTCAATCCAAATTCCATGGTGAGGTGACTTGTTGCCTCCTATGTGAATGGGGTGTTTGAATACTCTTAGAACGAGAGCCAACAGCCAGGAGACCAATTCAAAAATGGAGGATTTTCAAGAAGCAATAAAGATGAGCAAGATGAAATTAATCTAAGATGAAGTGCAATTTAATCTAAAAATGAGGATGCAATTAATCTAAGAGCTTGAAAATAAAGATGAGATGCAACTTAATCTAAGAACTTGAAACAAATATGATATTAAACTAAGAACAAATAAGCAAATTTAGTCTAAAATGTGATGCAAAGATTATACTAATAATGAGATATTAATCTAATAAATGCAATAAAAAGCTTGAAAACAATGAATCAAATGAGACTAAAAAAATGCCTATAGTGTAGATGCTCTCAAAAATTGCTCTCTTGAATGAGAAAAAGAAGTTCATTAAATAGAAAAGCTCGGGAGAGGAATGAAGAGTTTCTTGATTTGTAACTCGTGACTCTTCATTCCCACATTGAGACAAAAATGCAAGAATTACTTAATAAAAAGAATGGAAAATGCCACACAGGTGACCTTTCGAATATCTTGAATTATCAATTCAAAAAAGTGTGTCCATTCGAATATCAAGTAATTATTAATTCCTTTTTATGGGTAATTAGCTAAAGGGGGTGGATTTTAATTTAATTGAAAGTGCTTAGGACTTTAGAACTAAATTAAATTATCATAGAGGTAATTTAGCTAATTAAAGTCAAGGACTTTAGGAATTAATATTAATATTTGATTATTGCAATTTATGGTCTTTGCAATTGACATCAAGTCAAATTAAGTCAGGTAGGAGAGAGAAAATTACCTAGGGAACTAGGACTTTGGTGATGTAAAATCGAGATAATGCACCAAAATTGATGAAATTAAATAGGTGCCAATTTTGGGGTATTACATAAACCTGGCACCGTGTGGGAACAATTTTAAAAGCCAACACTTTCTACATAATATAAAATGTCTCATCTTATAAAATCTATCCATAATAACAAATATGGTAACATTACCTCTCACTGTCTTTGGTAAGCCAAGAACAAAATCCATACTGATATCAATCCAAAGTTTCTCAGGAATAGAAATCAGTGTATATAATCTAGTATTTTGACTTACTCCCTTTGCAACTTGACAAATTACACAACTCTTCACAAATTATGAACATCCTTATACAACTATGGCCAAAAGTATTTCTCCTTAAGAAAATTCAATGTTTTGTCAATGCCACAATGTCCACCCAAACCACTACTATGTTTCTCCTTTATCAAATTAGTTCTCATTGATCCTCTCAATATACACAACTAAATACCTTTAAAAAACATACCTTCTTGAAAGAAATAGTCTTCCCATTTAGTACTTGGTTGATCTTGAATACGTGTTATGCACTTTCTCCATGGTTCAAAAAAATCAGGATCAGTTTTATACAAATCTTTCATGTCATCAAAATGAAAAAATTCAATTCTCATATCAATAATCAAAGATCTTCTTCTACTCAATGTATCAGCAACTCGGTTAGTGACTCCACTCTACAAATATTTAACCCATTTCATATGTCTTCGATTTAGCTTATTCTGACTACCCAAATACTATATAGCCTTATGATCAGTATATAGCACAAATTCACTCGGTATCAAATAATGTCTCCATTTCTTTAGGGCTTGAACAATAGCATATAATTCTTGATCACACATAAAATATTTCCTTTTTGCATCATTCAACTTTTCACTAAAGAAAGCAATAGGTTTACCTTCTTGACTCAACATAGCTCCTATTGCTCTACCACTTGCATCACATTCAACTTGAAATACCTTATTGAAATTAGGAAATGCTAACATAGGTAATTCAACAACCTTCTTCTTCAAAGTATCAAAACTTTTATTAGCTCCATGTGTCCACTTGAATTCTCTTTTATCTCTTCTCATAGTCTCAATCATAGCATTACAAATTGAACTAAAATTCCTAATGAACTTTCAGTAAAAATTTGCTAAACCATGAAATGATCTTACCTCACTAGCATTCTCAGGTGGAGGCCAATTCAAAATAGCTTCAACCTTTTTAGGATCCATTTTCAAACCATCAGCTGAAATCACAAATCCCAAATACATAATCTCTTCTTTCATGAAGGAACACTTTTTATGACACAAGGCAGGGAGCAAGAGGGGCCAAGGTATGGCACACCATAATGATCCAATCCTACAACACACACACATGGAAGCAACAACAACAACAAAGTGAGAGAGAGAATGCCAGATCTTTCATTAACTTTCATCAATAGGAATCATACATGCTAGGCTGTAAGGCCTTCCTGATTATGGCCTGATATTACAATGAAACTCAGAAGTCTACAAACATGTGAGGATCTATTAAAATCTCAATTCTAATGTCTACTATCTTGTAACTTTTTTTCCCAACTACTAAACTACTACCAAACATCTACATTTATACAAGAAGCTATCGAGCTAAGTCATCCTTCAGATCCACAATTAACAGAAGTAATGGTCAAATCTGGGACCACACGCTCCCAATGATGGATTCTAGCATTAATTTTGTGATCCAATATAAATGCACAAGTCAGCCACAACAAGAAACAAAACTAGACCCGTCGGTAAGCAAGATAACTGAGCAGTAGACAGGCAATGCCGAGCACAAGTGAATTAACCGACCACCCAAGAGATAACTGATGACACTTAGTAACCAAAGGAAACTAACCAACTACCAACCAACTCGGTTAAAGCAGGAACCAAGCAACATAGACAAACTCCAAAATATTTTTGGAGACACAGGATTGCCAAGGACCTGAGATGCTCTTGCATCAGACACCTGGGGTTATTTTGAAATGATTCTCAAAATAATTTGGTATGCCTGGTCTGAGTTGTATTCAACTCAAATTGTGAAATCCATGAACTGTCTTCCATTGGACTATTCTTCCATTTTACTAGATATTCCATATATTGTCTTCCTCTTGTGCTCTTGCCAACTCTTTCCTTCAAAATCTGTTCAACTTCATCATCCTACTTCTTAGGATATTTTGTCAGTATTGTCATTTCTTCATCAGGTTCATGATACTCATGTAAATCAGAAATGTTGAAAATTAGTGATATGTCCATGTCATCAGGTAACTCAATCTCATATGCATTTCCACTATCAAATTTCTTTAGAATCTTGCAAGGTCCAAACTTCTTCTTCTTTAGCTTTCCATATGTGCCAACAGGAAACTGACCTTTCTTCAGATGAACCATCACTTCATTACCAACATCAAAAGTCTTATGTCTTCTTGATCTATCAACTCTGTCTTTGTATTTTTTATTACTATCTTCCAGCTTCAGCTTCACATCTTCATGCAATGTCTTCATGTATTCAGAAAATTTCACTCCTTCAACACTTCTTTTATTCTCATCATCAATATCTCTTAAATCAGATATTCCTCTCGGTTGTGTGCCATTCACAATCTCAAATGGTGTCTTTCTATTACTCCTATTCACTGAATTATTGTATGCAAACTCTACTTGTGCCAACACAGAATCCCAATTACTCGGTGTGTCTCCAACTAAATATCTCAAAATATTTCCCAAACTTCTATTCACAACTTTAGTCTGTCCATCGGTTTGTGGGTGAAATGTAGAACTATATTTCAACTTAGTGTCAAATTTCTTCCAAAGTGTTTTCCAAAAGTATCCAACAAATTTACTATCTTGATCAAAGATAATACTCCTCCGTAACCCATGCAATCTGAAATTTTTTTTAAAGAAAAGATCTGCTACATGTACTACATCTGATGTCTTTCTACATGGTATAAAATGTGCCATCTTATAAAATCTATCCGTAACAACAAATATTGAATCATTACCTCTTACTATCTTTTGTAAGCTAAGAACAAAATCCATACTGATGTCAATCCAAGGTTTCTCAAGTACAACAATCGATGTATACAATCCAGTATTCTAACTTCTTTTGCAACTTGACAAATACCACAACTTTTCACAAATTTTTGAACATCTCTATACAACTGCAGCGAAAAGTACTTCTCCTTAAGCAAATTCCATGTTTTATCAATGCCAAAGTGTTCAGCCAAACCACTACTATGTTTCTCCTTTATCAAATTAGTTCTCATTACTCCTCTTGGTATACACAACTGAATACCTTTGAACAACATACCTTCCTGAATAAAATATTCATTCCATTTAGTATCATATTGATCTTGTATAGGTGCTCTGCACTTTCTCCATGGCTCAGAAAAATCAAGGTCATTTTCATACAAACCTTTCATCTCATCAAAACCAATAACTTGAATTTTCATCTCGGTCATCAAAGATCTTCTTCTACTCAATGCATCAACAACTCGGTTAGTGACTCCACTCTTATGCTTTATCACAAATGTGTAACTCTACAAATACTCAACCCATTTCATATGTCTCTTATTCAACTTATTCTGACTACCCAAATATTGTAAAGTCTTATGATCAGTATACAACACAAATTCACTCGGTATCAAATAATGTCTCCATTTCTTTAGTGCTTGAACAATAGCATAGAACTCTTGATCATACACATAATATTTCCTTTTAGCATCATTCAACTTTTCACTAAAGAAAGCAACAGGTTTACCTTCTTGACTCAACACAGCTCCAATTGCACTTCCACTTGCATCACATTCTACTTGAAATACTTTACTAAAATGAGGTAATGGAAAAATAGGTAATTCATCAACCTTTTACTTCAGATTCTCAAAAAATTTATCAACTCCATGTGTCCACTTGAATTCTCTTTTGTCTCCTCTCATAGTCTCAGTCATAGCATTACAAATTGAACTGAAATTCCTTATGAACTTTCGGTAAAAACTTGCCAAACTATGAAATGATCTTACCTCAGTAGCAATCACAAGTGTAGGCCAATTTAGAATAGCTTCAACCTTTTCAAGATCCATTTTCAAACCATTAGTTGAAATAACAAATCCCAAATACACAATCTCTTCTTTCATGAATGAACACTTTTTCAGATTTATCAACAACTTTTCTTCTTTCAATCTCTGTAAAACTTGTCTTACATGCAACAAATGTTCTTCTCTAGTCTTACTAAATATTAGAATATCATCAAGATATACAATCATAAACTTACCCAAGAATTTCTTCAAAACTTCATTCATCAACCTCATAAAAGTACTCGGTGCATTAGTTAAACCAAAAGGCATAACCAACCACTCATACAAACCTTCCTTTGTCTTGAAAGTAGTCTTCCATTCATCACCTTCTTTGATTCTAATCTGATGATACCCACTTTTCAAGTCAATCTTTTTGAAATACTTTTCTCTAGTCAAACTATCCATTATATCATCCATCCTTGGTATAGGAAACCTATACTTCATTGTTATCTTATTGATTGCTCTAGAATCAGTACACATTCTCCATTGCCCTTTCTTCTTCAGTGCTAATACAGTAGGTACTACACAAGAACTCAAACTTTCTCTGATCAAACCTTTCTCCAGCAACTCTTGAATCTATCAGTTCAATTCCTGATTCTTGGTAGGTGTCAACTGACAAGGTGCCTTATTCAATAAAATAGCTCCAGGGATTAGATCCATACAATGATCAGTACTTCTTTTCAGTGGAAAACCATTAGGTACATTATCAAAAATCATATCACTATACTCGGTGAGTAACTTATCAATCTCCTCAGGAACATTATCTCCTATTTTCTTACTCGGTTTATTAGGAATCATAGCAAAACATACATCATCCCTCTTCAAAGAGTTAACAAACTTCCTTCCTTCCATCAAGAAAAATTTCACAGAAGTGCAAACATTACTTATAGGTTCTTCCATCAATGGTAACAAGATTTGTTTCTTTCCATTAGCCACAATAGTATACTTATGCAATCTCTCATCATATATAGCCACTAATACATTTGGGGTGAAATTGCAACGACAATTTGCGACGGCAGGCAAATGTCATGCGGTTTTGGCTTTTTTTTTTCAAATATAGCCCGACACCGTCGCAATTTGTGACGAAAATACATTTGGCACTGTCACAATTGTGACGTTGTCGGGATATAAGCGCAAAATTAAAAAGGAACGTTGTCATTTGTGTTTTCAACAGCGTCGTAACCCTCCCCGAAATCACATCAGGATATAAGGGCAAAAAAAACAAGAACGTTGTCATTTGTGTTTTCAACAACGCCGTAACCCTCTGCGAAATCACATCGGGATATAAGGGCAAAAAAAACAAGAACGTTGTCATTTGTGTTTTCAATAGCACCGTAACCCTCCGCGAAATCACAGCTACAATTTCTGAGTACGTTGGGTTTATTTTTCTTTTGTCATTATTATGTAATCTGGTATTCAGCTGTTAGAGAGCTAAAATACCCAGAAATGAGGACATATCTATGTTGAATTTATTGTTAGCGGCTTTGGTTATTTAGAAGTTTAATTTTATTTGTTCATCTTTCAAGCACAAACATTTTGTGGACCGTAACGTCTTCATTGTTTCGGGTATGCAGTGAAACAGCCCTAACTTGCAATTGCGATGTTGTCGGGATATAAGGGCAAAAAAAAAAAGGAACATTGTCATTTGTGTTTTCAACAGCACCGTAACCCTCCGCGAAATCACATCGGGATATAAGGGCAAAAAAAACAAGAACGTTGTCATTTGTGTTTTCAATAGCGCCGAGAGAGATTTCCTCCGCGAAATCACAGCTACAATTTCTGAGTACGTTGGGTTTATTTTTCTTTTGTCATTATTATGTAATCTGGTATTCAGCTGTTAGAGAGCTAAAATACCCAGAAATGAGGACATATCTGTGTTGAATTTATTGTTAGCGGCTTTGGTTATTTAGAAGTTTAATTTTATTTATTCATCTTTCAAGCACAAACGTTTTGTGGACTGTAATGTCTTCATTGTTTCGGGTATGCAATGAAACAGCCCTAACTTGCGACTACCTTCACGGTACTTGTGTACATTATCATGTTGTCTTTATAGTGACTGTCCTCATTCAAGTGGCAATTACACAAGGGACAGTCACTGTGAGATGTCCTCATTTGTGACAAGGATAGTCACACTTAGGACATCTCATAGTGATATTCCCTTGTGTAATTTCCACTTGAATGTATTGCTATTGAACCACATTAATGCTTTTCTTCTTCAACAAATGATGACAGTCACTGTAAAGACAACATGATAATGTACACAATTACCAAAAAATGATCTTGTTAATTGATGTAACACTTTGTCTTGCTCACTCCCTATCCTTCACTAGGGTCTCTTTAGGCCAATGTTTTGACTTGATAGGGTACTTAACTATCCCTACACTCTTTAGGTATCTCTACCCAAGATCCCACTCCTTCAACTAGTGCACAGCAACAAGAAATACAACGAACTCTGCTCAATACCAATCTAGCTACTAGGACACTCCTAGTCTTGTCTTCACAAATTGAAACACATTCAACTAGAACTTTACTCCATGGAGAGGCTGGCCACTAGGACCTCTATTGGTTTCAATATTACTCCTTCACCTATACTTTTCATCAGTACTTCAATCCAGTTCATCAAACCATGCCAATTGCACCCAAAAATAGGCTGCTAGCAATTAGGCCTTTGTCAAGCCTTTTTGTTTATATTAAGCCACCTAAAGGGCTTAGGATTCAGATGCCCTTTATTGAGAACTCCAAGATATCTAAGGTCTTCTCCTCCTAGATTTTTTGTACACCAATTGCTACAGCCATGCCTGAAAACAAGTATTTTGACACAACTTGGACAGTCTGACTAAGATTTTGTTTTCTTAGCAGCCAAAGAAACTCACCCAATCTTCTAATTTGACTTGGGGCTTCTTTAGATGTGTGTCTACCTCTCCATGAGATTTTAGTTGAAGCAACCAATGCATTCAACTTGTTGTAATCTTCTTGTAATGATTTGTCATCCCTAATGTGCTCAATTGACTCACCTAGGACATCATTGCAAACATAGAAAATGAGCTTCCCAGGGCCCCTCCTTCCAAACATATAGTACATGGAGTCTCCTCACCCATTCCAAGAGCCCGTACAAAATTGACAATGGAATGATGAGCTAAGACTCCATTTGTTCAACCTGCCTGGTTCAAACCAATGATAGGGTACTTAACAAAAGAATTAACAAACTAGTTGGAATGCTTCAAAACTCAAAAAAAAAAAAACACAGAATAAAAAAACAACTTGTACTAACTTTTCCAATAGACACTGCGAGCTATCTAATCCATTAATCAACTGAAAACAAAGAAACAAAAAAACTCAAGAATTCACTAAAATCGTGTTACTCTACAAATCTTCTTAATTCCAAATTTTTTTCCCCCCAACCTTTTGCACAGATCGATGGAGGCCTCTTATAGTTGATCTGATGCCTAATTCAATGGTTTCATATAGTTACATAACCATCTTACTCAAAAATGCTCCCTTGCACAAATGTTGTCAATGTTGTGAATGACAACATTGACAACTTGTTACAACCTTTGGGATTTTGGTTCAAAACTTATTGTTCAAACACCATAAGACCCTAACCATGACTTAGTTAGGCTATTTAGACCTCACATAGGCCACTTCTACACTTCTTTGCCCAATTTGACCCCTAAATGCTTCATTCCCACTTTTGCCACAATACTGGTAACTTGGGTACAAATTGGCACTTGCCTTCACAAAGGTCACACATGAGGACATCTCATAGTGATCGATTGTCCCTTGTGTAATTGCCACTTGAATGTATTGCTATTGAACCACATTAATTCTTTTCTTCTTCAACAAATGAGGACAGTCACTCTAAAGACAACATGATAATGTACACTCACTGTAAGGACAGTCACAAATGAGGACATCTCACAGTGACTGTCCCTTGTGTAATTGCCGCTTGAATGTATTGCTATTGAACCACATTAATGCTTTTCTTCTTCAACAAATGAAGATAGTCACTCTAAAGACAACATGATAATGTACACTCACTATAAGGATAGTCACAAATGAGGACATCTCACAATGACTGTCCCTTGTGTAATTGCTGCTTGAATTACACAAGGGACAATCATTGTGAGATGTCCTCATTTGTGACAAGGACAGTCACACATGAGGACATCTCACAGTGATTGTCCCTTGTGTAATTTCCACTTGAATGTATTGCTATTGAACCACATTAATGCTTTTCTTCTTCAACAAATGAGGACAGTCACTCTAAAGACAACATGATAATGTACACTCACTGTAAGGACAGTCACAAATGAGGACATCTCACAGTGACTGTCCCTTGTGTAATTTCCACTTGAATTACATAAGGGATAGTCATTGTGAGATGTCCTCATTTGTGACAAGGATAGTCACACATGAGGACATCTCACAGTGATTGTCCCTTGTGTAATTGTCACTTGAATGTATTGCTATTGAACCACATTAATGCTTTTCTTCTTCAACAAATGAGGACAGTCACTCTAAAGACAACATGATAATGTACACTCACTGTAAGGATAGTCACAAATGAGGACATCTCATAGTGACTGTCCCTTGTGTAATTTCCGCTTGAATTACATAAGGGACAATCATTGTGAGATGTCCTCATTTGTGACAAGGACAGTCACACATGAGGACATCTCACAGTGATTGTCTGTAATGTCCCCTTTTTGGCTAAATTGGAAAACAGGAACAATTACTCCACTTCTCAGACTTACTCTATCAGATACTTACAATTAAACTAAGTAATGGAGGTTACTTAAGATATCAACCGCTATTTCAGATTCAATCACAATATGTGTGCAAGATGATATTGATACCAATATGTTTAATAGCACTGTCGGATATAATGATATGAAATATGCTATGAATATGATGTTTCCTATCACTTATAGTGATAGTATAATGATGCTATGTCTGATATAAACAATATCGATATACAATCAATAAGTATTGCTTACAACAATGTATTTGCTGTGTCTGATATGATGATGTAATTATGCAAATGTGTAATATCGCTATGAGTGATATGTTGCTATTTCAGATTCTGAATTATATGCTTGCAACTTCAAATATTGATGTTGTTTCTGACTATCCTTTCTATCTGTGCAATCATGGTGTTGTCTCTGATCTGCAATGATAAACTTGAAACCAAACTGCCAAAGGCAGATGCTCTATTGAGTATATCCAAATATGGATAAGTAAATAAAGTTCTAATGATGCCTTGAGTGACTGACAAGAATGCATTCTTATATTGTCTTTAACAAATGAAGAGATGCTATGAATGAGACGTGTCTTGTTTCTTCCTCCATGTCCCTTTGTTAATCACACCTTTCCATAATCCGACAGTTCACATAATATTATTTCATTATTTTCTGATCATAGATAACTCCCAGATTGACTCAATATCAAATCTTTTTATGAAGGTAATCTTCCCTAATTGGTAGTGCAACCAGTAGTTAACATCCATTGTGTTTGTATTAGTTTGGTCTAACTATCATTAGTATTTAGTCAATCGATATTAACTCTTGCCTTATCCCATATTGTTATGATTATATCCAATCTTTCTACTCTGATATAAGTCGATATCATTTTCTGATAATTGTCCATTTATTGGTTGATTGCTGGTAATGGAGTTTGATCTTCAAATTGACTTCCATTCCTGTTAATACTTAAGGATACATTGTACTTATTATCCATGACTGATGCCTCATTCATCAATAGCTTGCGATATAATCACTGATGCTTTTGTGTTTCTACAAGATGTGGTTTATCTCAGACAATCGATAATCTTTCAATCCTTTAGTCGATATCCTCCTATGTGGTGTCTATTGATATAGATAGTAGAATTCAATCTAGTTTATGTTATTGTCATGATAACATAGGAAGTGATGGTGCATATTTGCTAGCGGGTCTTCATGTTTGATATTGCTTTATCGGATATGTCATTGTCTAAACTTGTGCAATTAATGATTATTTATAATATATGAATGGTTATCCTTCTTGCTTATCAATACATCTTCTGAAACACATAGCGACCTATCCCTTATTCATATCATGTTGATCTTGACTTCATAGTATTTGGTTCATTAATCATCCTCTCATGGTATCGATGTGTAATGACTAGTGATTGTTGTATCACTTCTTCATTCCTCATCGTGATAGATAATGCAGATGTTTAATGTAGATGTATATCGATTATAGATATTCGATATTGCTTTAAACGTTATTATTATTATTATTATTATTATTAATGTTATTGCTATTATTAAATATTATAATTAATGATGTTAGTAATATTAATAATATTATAATAAATATTATTATAGTGATAACATATTGTTTTATATTGAGAGGTTTATTAATATTATTTATATATTAAAATTATTATATCAATAATTGATTTAATATTATTACTTAATATATTATTATAATATAATATATATAATTTATTAATAATTATTTATTATTAATTTATATTATAATTATAATCATAATTATATTATTTATTAATATTTTAATATTATTTAATTAACATATTACTTATTATGCTAACTATATATTATTATTATCTTTTGATAATAATTATATATTATTGTTATATACCGTTAATAATAGATTATTATATATCATCTAATCATTTTATTATTATACTAAGTTCAATATGTCATGGCTCATGACATTGTCCCTTGTGTAATTGCCACTTGAATGTATTGTTATTGAACCACATTAATGCTTTTCTTCTTCAACAAATGAGGACAGTCACTCTAAAGACAACATGATAATGTACACTCATTGTAAGGACAGTCACAAATGAGGACATCTCACAGTGACTGTCCCTTGTGTAATTGCCACTTGAATTACACAAGGGACAGTCATTGTGAGATGTCCTCATTTGTGACAAGGATAGTCACACATGAGGACATCTCACAGTGATTGTCCCTTGTGTAATTGCCACTTGAATGTATTGCTATTGAACCACATTAATGCTTTTCTTCTTCAACAAATGAGGACAATCACTCTAAAGACACCATGATAATGTACACTCACTGTAAGGACAGTCACAAATGAGGACATCTCATAGTGACTGTCCCTTGTGTAATTGCCACTTGAATGTATTGCTATTCAGCCACATTAATGCTTTTCTTCTTCAACAAATGAGGATAGTCACTCTAAGGACAACATGATAATGTACACTCACTGTAAGTGTACATTATCATGTTGTATTACAAATGGACCTTATGTTGGTCGGGATATAAGTGCAAAAAAAAAAAGGAACGTTGTCATTTGTGTTTTCAACAGCGCCGAGAGAGATTCCCTCCGCGAAATCAAGCGGGTTATCATTTGTGTTTTGAACAAAGCGGGTTGTCATTTGTGTTTTGAACAGCACCGAGAGAGATTCCCTCCATGAAATCAAGCGGGTTGTCATTTGTATTTTCAACAGCGCCGAGAGAGATTCCCTCCGCAAAATCACAGCTACAATTTCTAAGTACGTTGGGTTTATTTTTCTTTTGTCATTATTATTTAATCTGGTATTCAGCTGTTAGAGAGCTAAAATACCCAGAAATGAGGACATATCTGTGTTGAATTTATTGTTAGCGGCTTTGGTTATTTAGAATGCTTCCCCACAATACTTAATTACACAAGGTATAGTCACTGTGAGATGTCCTCATTTGTGACAAGGACAGTCACACATGAGGACATCTCACAGTGACTATCCCTTGTGTAATTGCCACTTGAATGTATTGCTATTCAACCACATTTATGGGCCCGTTTGGACCACGACACACAGTAGCATCTACAAAGAAGAATATCCCAGGTGTAACAAGTTGTAAGAATATACCAACAGTTCTAAGAAGTTCCCTAGCACGTAGTAGCATCTACAGAGAAGAATATACAACATGAGGGCAGCCACTATAAAGACAACATGATAATGTACACTCATTGTATGTGTACATTATCATGTTGTCTTTACAGTGACTGACCTCATTCAAGTGGCAATTACACAAGGGACAGTCACTGTGAGATGTCCTCATTTGTGACAAGGACAGTCACACATGAGGATATCTCACAGTGACTGTCCCTTGTGTAATTGCCACTTGAATGTATTGCTATTCAACCACATTTATGGGCCCGTTTGGACCATGGCACACAGTAGCATCTACAAAGAAGAATATCCCAGGTGTAACAAGTTGTAAGAATATACCAACAGTTCTAAGAAGTTCCCTAGCACATAGTAGCATCTTCTAATTGTCTATACCACTTCACAAGGTATTGTTTGCACACATTGTTTTTGGTTCTTTTGATGACCCTTGTTTTGAAATTGCTATTAGGCCTTGTAGCTTATATGTTTTGATTGCTGGAGAGCTTCTAAAGCTAAGCAAGAAGACCATTGCATGAGTTATAGCCACGCGCTTAGGTTTGAAAATTGTATATTTTTTAATCTAATGTATATTTTAACTAGACTTTTAGCTTATTTTTGCTGTATATTTTAATCTAAAGGGAATCATGGATGTGAACTTGAAAGAATTTTGTACTTAGTTCTTATGGAGAGAATAGTAGTAGTTTACGGTCTAATATCAAATAGAGTTTTCCAATTATAGAAAGTTAATGAATTCTAATAGCTTATATGTTTTGATTGCTGGAGAGCTTCTAGAGCTAAGCAAGAAGACCATTGCACGAGTTATAGCCGCGTGCTCAGGTTTGAAAATTGTATATATTTTAATCTAATGTATATTTTAATCCTTTTGCCATGTCATGTAATATGTCTTGCCTTGTAGCTTATATGTTTTGAAATTGCTGTTAGGCCTTGTAGCTTATATGTTTTGATTGCTAGAGAGCTTCTAGAGCTAAGCAAGAAGACCATTGCACTAGTCGTAGCCGCGCGCTCAGGCATGAAAATTGTATATTTTTTAATCTAATGTATATTTTAACTAGACTTTTAAAATATTAAAGGATTTAACTAGGTCTAAGAAGATTTGTGTACTTTTGACAATTTTGCTTAGTCACTGAAAGTTGTAGACCGAAGTTTTCATAGCCCAATTTTTGCTTCCTGCGAAGAACGATCATGTCAGATAATATAGGTGAAGAACAAAATAGGGAGACAATCGCTAGATTGTGGTCTAACTTGAAAAGAAAAGGTGATGGAAAATGTTATTGTCCCTGCAAAATTTGTAAGGGCTTAAACCGTAGAAGACTGCTAATCAAAACAGTTAAGAGACATTGTAGGGAGAATGGTCACATTGAAGGGGGGCATGACTATCATCCACTGGTAAGTTGTTCATTATATCATTTTAACAATTTATATACATATGAAATCACTTGATGATGAGTTGAAGATCATGGTTTATTTATGTTAATCAATTTTATATAGGTTGATCTCCCCAGGGAAGTACATGATATGGAGGAACATGGGGGTGCGAATATCCAAGGTGAAGATAATGATCCCATGGAAGATGTCGATCATGCGCCAGAAAACACAATTGAAGATGATGGTATAAACACAATTGAAGATGATGGTATCAATTTTATTTATGAAATATAAATATATTAATAATGTTTTAGTGTTTTTAGGATTAGTTTATATCAATTCTATGTATCATCATTCGTCATTCAATTGTCAGTATTATTAATTTAGACTGTGCAATTGTAGAACTACTCAAATATGGGTTGGATGGATACTCAAGCAAGGGAACCCTCCTCAAATATCTCAAGCAGTGAACTTGGAAAAATGTGTCCTGAAGGAACCCTTTCCATCAGAGAGATAAAAGTACAAAAAAGTAAAAGAAGCAGGCTCTGCAAATATGTTTTTGAGAAGAAAAATGATAGATTATTCGAGTATGGTTCATGAGGTATATCTAAAAAGACATTTTTTTTCTTATTATAATAAAAGAGGAAGTTGTGAATGTCAAAGTTGAGTGAAACAAAAATTATTTTCATCAAATTTTGTTAGGCTTGCTTTTGGGAATAGTTTCTTACAATATTGCTATTAAGATTTTTATTGTGTAGTTTTTAGATTAGGTTTATAAAATTATATTTCATGAGTAGTGATTCATATTAATCAATTAACGATACTTTTGGAAGGTATTTTCAATGTGTCAAATTTTGATATTTTTACAAGAATTAGATTGTGTAATTTTTTTAATTAAAGTCATTGACTCATATTTCATAAATAATAGTTCTCATGAATCCATCTCTTATAAGATTGAATAGTCTATTTAGGAAGTATTTCTGATAGTATGTCAAATTATGATATTACTATTACCATTAGATTGCATGGCTTTGAAGTCAACCTCGTTGACCCATATTCTTCTCTGTAGATGCTACTATGTGCTAGGGAACTTCTTAGAACTGTTGGTATATTCTTACAACTTGTTACACCTGGGATATTCTTCTCTGTAGATGCTACTATGTGCCGCGGTCCAAACAGGCCCATAAATGTGGTTGAATAGCAATACATTCAAGTGGAAATTACACAAGGGACAGTCACTATGAGATGTCCTCATGTGTGACTGTCCTTGTCACAAATGAGGACATTTCACAGTGACTGTCCCTTGTGTAATTTCCACTTGAATGAGGACAGTCACTGTAAAGACAACATGATAATGTACACATACAATGAGTGTACATTATCATGTTGTCTTTACAGTGGCTGCCCTCATGTTGTATATTCTTCTCTGTAGATGCTACTATGTGCTAGGGAACTTCTTAGAACTATTGGTATATTCTTACAATGTGTTACACCTGGGATATTCTTCTCTGTAGATGCTACTGTGTGCTGTGGTCCAAACGGGCCCATAAATGTGGTTGAATAGAAATACATTCAAGTGGCAATTACACAAGGGATAGTCACTGTGAGATGTCCTCATGTGTGACTGTCCTTGTCACAAATGAGGACATCTCACAGTGACTGTCCCTTGTGTAATTGCCACTTGAATGAGGACAGTCACTGTAAAGACAACATGATAATGTACACAAGTACCATGAAGGTAGTTGCAAGTTAGGGCTGTTTCATTGCATACCCGAAACAATGAAGATGTTACGGTCCACAAAACATTTGTGCTTGAAAGATGAACAAATAAAATTAAACTTCTAAATAACCAAAGCCACTAACAATAAATTCAACACAGATATGTCCTCATTTCTGGGTATTTTAGCTCTGTAACAGCTGAATACCAGATTACATAATAATGACAAAAGAAAAATAAACCCAACGTACTTAGAAATTGTAGCTGTGATTTCGCGGAGGGAATCTGTCTCGGCACTGTTGAAAATACAAATGACAACGTTTCTCTACATTATCATGTTGCCTTTACAGTGACTGTCCCTTGTGTAATTGCCACTTGAAGGAGGACAGTCACTGTAAAGACAACATGATAATGTACACTTACAGCCCGTGTACATTATCATGTTTTCTTTAGAGTGACTATCCTCATTTGTTGAAGAAGAAAAGCATTAATGTGGCTGAATAGCAATACATTCAAGTGGAAATTACACAAGGGACAGTCACTGTGAGATGTCCTCATTTGTGACTATCCTTACAGTGAGTGTACATTATCATGTTGTCTTTATAGTGACTATCCTCATTTGTTGAAGGAAAAAAGCATTAATGTGGTTCATTAGCAATGTATTCCCAGCATCTGTACTTGCATCTCTCTTATATACTACAAGTTGCTTGCCATCAGAAATTGCAGTTCCCTCACGTGACATTGATGGTGAAGTGTTCTTTCAAAACCATCATCTGTGGTTACCAATGCTCCTTTTTTAGGCAATAAGTTTGTTGCATTCCATGAGCCATTGGTCAAGTTTCTTCTACGAGCTTCTGATGCCTCAAAATCTAAGTAGTGCCTACGCATGCCTCGTTGTGGTTGATTATCATTCTGTACATGAATTATAATGAGTAATCAGTTTTGGGCCTTGGAATCTTGTATGTAACATGCACAGGCATTTCATGGCTAAATGAATCTATTTTAAAAGCATCAACTTTTCTTACATGATGCTGGATACATAAGTAGAACAAGCGTATATCAAATTGGAAGCAATCAGAACTCCACAATGACATATTATTTAGAGTACTCTTCAGTTTAAGTAATAATGCATATATTGACACTGTAAAGACAACATGATAATGTACACTCACTGTAAGGATAGTCACAAATGAGGACATCTCACAGTGACTGTCCCTAGTGTAATTACCACTTGAATGTATTGCTATTCAGCCACATTAATGCTTTTCTTCTTCAACAAATGAGGATAGTCACTGTAAAGACAACATGATAATGTACACTCACTGAATGTATTGCTATTCAGCCACATTAATGCTTTTCTTCTTCAACAAATGAGGATAGTCACTGTAAAGACAACATGATAATGTACACTCACTGTGTGAGTGTACATTATCATGTTGTCTTTACAGTGACTATCCTCATTTGTTGAAGAAGAAAAGCATTAATGTGGCTGAATAGCAATACATTCAAGTGGTAATTACACTAGGGACAGTCACTGTGAGATGTCCTCATTTGTGACTATCCTTACAGTGAGTGTACATTATCATGTTGTCTTTACAGTGGCTGTCCTCATTTGTTGAAAGAAAAAAGCATTAATGTGGTTCATTAGCAATGTATTAAATAAATTTATTTTTTTAATCCACCCACGGGCGTCGCAATTGCAACGGGAACCCATCGTAATGCGATGCTGGCGCCCGTCGCAATTGCTTGGGAGGCCCCTCGCGATTGCGACGGCCCTCCGAAGCCATGCGACAGGGGGGCGACACCCATGCCGCTAACAAATCTTAGCTACATTGCGACGGGCTATGTGTCGCAATTGCGATGGCTACCCATAGACGTCGCAATTTGCGACTAAAAAATAGTGACGTCTATGGGTGTTGCTATTGCGACACATAACTGTCGCACTTGTGACACATAGCCGTCGCAAAATGCCCCCAAATGTATTAGTGAGCATGTCTATCATATTGTCAAGTTCTACCCAACAAAATATGACAACAATCTATAGGCATGATATCACACAACACCTTATCATAATACTATCCAATCTTCAAATTTACATAACATTGTTCACTTACCAGGACTGTATGCTCATCCTTGATCCATGAAATTTGATAGGGCTTCAAATGTACTAACCTTTTCAACTACAAATTTGTGACCATCTCTTCAGATGCCAGGTTCTCCAAGCTACCACTGTCAATGATTACCTTCCAAAATTTGTCAGAAAATCTACATCTAGTTTTGAACAAACTTTTCCTTATCGGATCTTCCTTCTTACTTTCATTCCACAATGCTCTCCTCACCATTAGGTTATTCTCGCTTTTAGGTTCATTCAATGGTTCTTCTTGCACTACAGCATTCCTACAGCTACTAAGCTTCTTACTTGTTTGTGTACATTCAAATGACCTATGTCCTTGTCCACAATTGTAACAAGTTCCTCAAAAACTTCCTCTACTATAACCACCTTAGTAGTTACTACCTCTACCTCTAAATGAACTTTCACCTTTCCACTCGGTCTTGCCTTTGTCCAAATTTTTCTTTTCTGGTTTAGATCTACCAATTTCACCATTAGGTCTACCTCTTCCTCTAGGGAATCTACCACCTCTTCCTCTCTATCTCTGTTCATGTCTCTTGTTCAATTTCTCCTTGGCTTTCAAAGCAAATTTATAAGCCTCTTCAATACTCTCCAATTTGACCATACTAATTTCCTCTTGGATGGAAACTCTCAAACCATTCAGGTATCTTCCAATTCTTTCCACATCATCTTCATCATGTCCAGATCTAATATCCAATCTATAATTCCTTAGTATACTCTTTTACCGAGCTATCCTTCTGTCTCAAACTTTGCATTCATCGAACTAGGTTAATCTGATAATCACAGGGTAAGAACTTTCCTTTCAATTTGTTCACCATCTTATTCCATACCTTGATTTTATCTTTGCCCTTCCTTTTTCTATCCAATTGTAGATGTTCCCACCATAGGGATGCATGGCTTTCCAACTTGGTGCTTGCAATCTTTACCTTCTTATCCTTGGGGATATTTTCATATTCAAAATACTTTTCCATCTTGGTGATCCAGTCCACCAATTCATCAGAATCCAACTTTCCACTATACTCAAGAGGATTAAAATGTGTTTTAGACTTTAGACTTGTCAAAGCCTTAAAAAATCTTTCTTCACCTTGATCCATAATAGGTGCAGGTTCTGCATTCGCCTGTTCTTCTTCAATTTCATCATCACTAACATCTTCAAGATGTTTGCCTCTTCTTTGGGCTATTTTGACTGCTTCTAATCTTACAGCAATTTGTCTTAGCATATCTGCCAATCCTGGATCTGCATCTTGCCTCCCATGAACCATCTTGACAACCCTTTGCAATTGTAGGTCAGATCACAATCTACTACCCTACAACAATCCACTAGGGCTTCAAGAGGAACCATCAAACCTAGATCCACAAACCTAGATCAAGATCTCACCTTGCTCTGATACCACCTGACGCAAGGCAGGGAGCAAGAGGGGGCCAAGGTATGGCACACCCTAATGATCCAAGCTTGCAACACACACACACGAAAGAAAAAACAACAACAAAGTGAGAGAGAGAATGCCATATCTTTCACTAACTTTCATCAATAGGAATCATACATGTTAGGTTGTAAGGCCTTCCCAGTTATGGCTTGATATTACAATGAAACTCAGAAGTCCTCAACACATGCAAGGATCTATTACAATCTCAATTCTAATGTCTACTATCTTCTAACTTTTTTTCCCAACTGCTAAACTACTACCAAACATCTACATTTATACAAGAAGCTACCGAGCTAAGTCAGCCTTCAGATCCATAATTAATAGAAGTAACGGTCAAATTTGGGACCACAGGCTTCCCAATGATGGATTCTAGCATTAATTCTATGATCCAATATAAATGCACAAGTCGGCCACAACAGGAAACAAAACTAGACCCATCGGTAAGCAAGATAACCAAGCAACAGATAGGCAATGCCAAGTGCCAGTGAATTAACCAACTACCCAGAAGATAACCGACGACACTCAATAACCAAAGGAAACTGACCAACTACCGACCAAATCGGTTAAAGTAGGAATCGAGCAACACAGACAACCTCCAAAATATTTTTAGTTACATAGGATTGCCAAGGACCCGAGATGCTCATGCATCATTTTGAGATTAATCAATAACTTTTCTTATTTCAATCTCTACAATACTTATTCAACATGTAACAAATGTTCTTTTCTGGTCTTACTGAATATCAGAATGTCATCTAGGTATATAATCATAAATTTACCCAATAATTTCTTTAAAACCTCATTAATCAATCTCATAAAAGTACTCAATGCATTACTCAAACCAAAAGGCATAACCAACCACTCATACAAACCTTCTCTTGTCTTAAAAAGTAGTCTTCCACTCATCACCTTCTCTAATTTTGATATGATGATATCTACTTTTCAAATCAATTTCGGTAAAATACTTTGCTCTAGTCAAACTATCCAGTATGTCATCCATTCTTGGTAAAGGAAACCTATATTTCATTGTTATCTTGTTGCTTTCTCTAGAATCATTACACATTCACCATTCTCCATTCTTCTTAGCTACCAATATAGCTAGTATTACATAAGGACTCAAACTTTCTCAGACCAAAACCTTTTCTGCAACAATTCTTGAATCTATTGGTTGAATTACTGATTCTCGATAGGTGTTAATCAATGTGGTGCCTTATTTGGTAAACTAGTTAAAGGGATTAGATCCATGTAATGATCAATGCTTCTCTTTAGTGGAAAACCATTAGGTACATAATCAGAAATGATCTCTCTATACTCGGTGAGTATCTTATCAATCTCTTCAGGGATGCTATCCTCTTTTTTTCTTACTCAGTTTGTTAGGAATCATAGTAAAACATACATCATTCTTCTTCAAATCATTAACAAATTTTCTTCCATCAAGAAAATTTTCACAGATGTACAAACACTACTAATATGTTCTTCAATCAAAGGCAATAATATTTGTCTTCTCCCATCAACCCAAATAGTATATTTATAGAATCTTCCATCATATATAGGATATCTATCATATCACCAAGGTCTACCCAAAAAAATATGACAATAATCC
The DNA here is from genome assembly GCA_027943335.1 of Chamaecyparis obtusa. Lineage (NCBI taxonomy): Eukaryota > Viridiplantae > Streptophyta > Pinopsida > Cupressales > Cupressaceae > Chamaecyparis > Chamaecyparis obtusa. The sequence goes on along the minus strand of BSBK01008179.1, from coordinate 1,707 downwards.
ATAGGCATGATATCACATAGCACCTTATCATAGTACTTTTAAATTTTCAAATTCACATAACATTGTTCACTTACCAAGAGTGTATGCTTATCCTTGATCCATGAAATTTGATGGGGATTCAGGTGTTTCAGCCTTTCTAATAGCAACTTTGTAACCATTTCCTTAGATGCCAAATTCTTTGAGCTTCCACTATCAATTATTACCTTCCACACTTCATCAGAAATTCTACATCTGGTCTTGAAAAAATTTTCCTTAGCAGATCTTCCTTATTACTTTCACTCCAAAGTGCTCTCCTTACCATCAAGTTCTTTTCTTTCTTAGGTTCATTCGATGAGTCTTCTTGTACCAAAACATTTCTACTACTAATGACCTTCTTACTTGCATGTGTACACTCAATGATCTATGTCCTTCTCCATAATTGTAACAAGTTCCTCAGAATCCACCTCTCCTATAACCACCTCAATAGTTATTGCCTCTTCCTCTAGCCAAACTTTCACCTTTCCACTTGGTCTTAGCCTTTCTCTAAATTTATCTTTTCCGAGTCAAATCTATTATTTTCACCATAAGATCTACCTCTTCCTCTTTGTCTTTTCTCATGTCTTTTGTTCAATTTCTCCTAAACTTTCAAGGAAAACTGATAAGCTTCCTCAATGTTTTCCAACTTAACCAAACTGATTTCTTCTTGGATGGAAACTCTCAACCCATTCAGGTACCTAGCAATTCTTTCCAATTCATCTTCATCATGTCTAGATCTGATATCTAATCTATATAATTCTTCAATATATTCCTTTAGCGAGATATCTTTCTATCTCAAACTTTGCATTTGCCTAACTAGGTTAATCTAATAATCACAACATAAGAACTTTCCTTTCAAACTTATTTACCATCTTATTCCATACCTTAATCTTATCTCCTTTTTCTATCCAATTGTAGATGATCCCACCATAAGGATGCACGACTCTTCAACTTTGTGCTTGCAATATTCACCTTCTTTTCCTCAGAGACATTTTCATATTCAAAATACTTTTCCATCTTGGTGATCCAATTTACCAACTCATCTCAATCCAACTTTCCACTATACTCAGGAGGATTGAAAAGTGGTGTAGATTTGAGATTTGTCAAATATTTCAACAATCTTTCCTCATCTTGATCCATCATAGGTGTAGGTCCTGCTTCACCTTGTTCTTCCTTAATTTCCTCATCACTAACATCTTCAAGATGTCTTCCTCTATGCTGGGCTATCTCAATAGCTTCTAATCTAGCACAAAGTTGTCTCAACATGTCTACCAATCCTAGACCCGCATCTTGCCTCCCATGAACCATCTTGAAACCCTCTGTAATTGTAGGCCAGATCACAATCTATGACACCACAACAAATCAACTAGGGTTTGAAAAGAAGGAACCCTCAGACCTAATTTGAAAACTAGATCCAGATCTCAACCTTCGGTTTGATACCACCTAATATGAGGAAGGTAGAGAAGAGGGGCCAAACAACTTGGTAAGCAAGGATGATCAAGAGCCAAGAAAGGATAACCAAGCACTAGGAAATAACCAACCAACTCTGTTAAACAAGGAAACCGAGCAACTACTGAGCCAACTCGGTCAAAGAAGGAACTGAGCAACAAAAAAAACTCAAACATGTTTTTGGTGACAGAGGATTTTAATGACCCGAGATGCTCCTGCATATATATATATAATATATATATA
>BSBK01008178.1:2500-189207 GCA_027943335.1 Chamaecyparis obtusa | reverse complement strand
AGTATTCTACTTGAAGTTGTTTTTGAGATACAAAGGAGTAGTTCTCTGCAAAATCAGCAACTGATAAAATCATTCCAACCGGAAAAGATTCTTTTTATATTTGGAAATGTTTTGCCTGCCATTAGGCAAAAAAAACATGTCGTATGTATGGTTGAATCAATTTACGAAAATTCTCCATAAATGTTGCAACAGGTATCTTGTCTTCTACATATTCCAACATTGTTGATTCTTTCCCAACTTTTGTTTCAGACTTTATGTACTTGTATCTCTTACATTTTATCATCCTCACCATGTCAGTATCTTCAAGTCTTAAAGGAAATTTAGCCAAATCCCCACATGTTTAACAAGTTCCTCTTATGCAATCTATTTCAGGTATTTCATGATCATTTGATTTGTTACATAAGATTGATGTTATGAATTGACTTGGACATTTAGGAAAGTCATTTTGAGAACCAACACTTTCTTATATAATCTTTCTAAACCCTTGGTAGTAGAGATCGAATTCAATGTGATATCGACAACAACAAGTTTCAAAATATTTATTTATCTTTACAAAAAATGGCTTTAATCTTTCAAACATTGTTTGTCCAATCTTAATGTCAAGATTTGAGTTACAAAATGAGAGATACAATTCATGTTGTGTGGTGTCCAACCAATGTTTTGTGTGATGGAAATATTCCTTAGGCCCAATCCTCTTCTTGATAACATCTCTTGTATTCAGTAAAGGACGAGTATGATCAGTCCAAAATGACATAACTAAGTTCCTGACTATTTCATTAATTCTATCAGACCGAGGAGCTCTACACATTAGTGCCCAATTACCTTCCAATGTAGTATCATCCAAATTGATTCTTCTTTTCAAATAGTGTGTCATTGTCTTCCTACTATACCCGATCTGAGATGAAAGTGAAGAAATTTGTCTTCTTTAGGACATGTTTTTATTTAAAATAGATGTCAGTATCACTCTTCTTGAAATGGACCTATCTATACATCTAGTTGTTTTCCCAATGGAATGCAAACCTTCCTTAACTCTATCAACAATGTTTTTTTGTACGTTACTTGATTTTAACTTTTTCAAACTTGCATCTACACCCAATAATTTTAATGGCTCTTTTAACTCATCTTTAAGAAGTGTAATTGATAACAGTTGAGTTTTTTCAAGTGTACCAAGATTCTCAAATTATTTCTTTATTTGCTTAGAATTTTTATTCAATGACCTCTTTGTAATATTTATGGGTTGTTTAGCATAATCTCTCAAATTTTCCACATCCATTTCAATTAAATGATCTATGCTTTTACGATTAATTTTTCTCTTCAACTGTTGGAGTAGATTATCATTCACATATGTTTCTTGCACTTCCACTGCAAATAAAATAAAATAAAAAATCTTAATATCTCATCTTAAGGGGACCTTCATGAAATAAGTATTTACAAGCTCTTGAACATGTTCTACCTATAATAATTTATACATTAATGAGAGAAACACATACTTGTTTGACCTTGGGTTGATTCAACTTGGGATGCCCTTTGTCCAACATTTTCATCATCAAAGGCTACATGTACGTGCAACAAAAACAATAACTTCTTCTTAGGGGAAAGACCCAAAATATATATTCACCAATAAGAGACTAAATCGAGACAGTGACTAAATCGAGAGAGTCTATGAGAAAAAGAGAGAGATGTGTACTTATTTGATATTCTGAAACTTGTGCTTGTTGAGCTTGTGATGACCCTTCTCCAACTTTTGAAGGTTGGGCCTGTTGAGCTTATCATGACCCTTCTCCAACTTCTAAAGGTTGGGCTTGTTGAGCTTGTGATGACCCTTCTCCAACTTCTGAAGGTTGGGCTTGTTAAGCTTATGATGACCCTTCTCCAACTTCTGAAGGTTGCGTAGCTTGTTGAGCTTGTGATTCTTGAGCATTTCCTACACATGTATGAAGTATAAATTATGTTAGGAATAAGGTGTCTCAACCTTGGATAATTCCTATTCTTATTATTTGTTTTGTAAAATGTATTTCTTGCAAATAATGTTGATGTGACGGCATCTTGAATTGTGTGTAAGGAAATCATGGCTAAAATGGTTATGACAGATTCCTATGACACATAAGAGCTATGTCAGGAAGATTCAATGATAGGTGAAGACATGTGGAAAATGATAAATTTGAGTACTGTACACTCTTCCCCAATCATGGGGTTCAGAGAATGGTAAAACCCTAATACGGTTATCTTTGGGAGTAGCCCTAAAAAGTAAAGTGCATGATATAAGTATTTTTTAGGGTTACGAAGAGATGGGATGCGAGTGTATTGTTGGAACGTTTTATGCTGTTGTGATTTTTCTTCAAGGTTTTGAAATCTTTTGAAAGAACTTGCATTGCAAGTGTATTGTAAGTTGAAATAGTTTTGATCAATACATTGTGCAAGTATTGGAGTGCTGGGGTTTTTACCGAAAGGTTTCCCCAAGGTATATCATTTGGTCATTCTCTATTTTTTTGTATGCATGGTATGTGGTTGCAATATCTTTGTTAAATTAGTTAACGAATCTAAAATTGTAAGGATTTAAAAGAATTTGCACAATACTTTCCTATAGAGATTAGCGTAGGAAGCTATTTCTACACCTGAGTTTCCTTACAAGTGGTATTAGAGCTTGATCAACTTTTGATCCTAGTTGTTGGGTAGGGTTTTTTGAGCTGATCTCAAGTTTGAGTGGGAGTTTTTTGTAGAGCATTCTAAATCTTATTTGTAGATTGAGATGGCAAGTTCATCATATGGAAGAATGGAGGTGGAGAAATTTAATGGCACTAATTTCGAGTTGTGGAAACTCAAGATGGAAGACATGTTGGAAGATCATGACCTATGGGAAGAAAATTCAAGCACTACAAGACCAACAACTATAGCTCAAGAAGATTGGGATATCAAAGACTGTAAAGATAAGGGTCTCATAAGACTCTATTTAACCGATGCGGTTCTTCTGAATGTTCTAGATGAGAAAACTACAAATAGTTTGTGGGAAAGACTTGTGGCCGTGTATCAAGCCAAATCTATGGTGAACAAGTTTTTCCTGAGGAAGAAGTTGTACTTTCTATGAATGGAGGAAGGTGGATCCTTAACGGATCATTTAAATGCATTTAATCTGCTGGCTGCATAGTTGACGTCAGCTGGTGTCAAGTTAGAGGAGGAGGATTGTTGCTACACACTTTTGTGTTCTTTACCAGATTCATGGGACCATCTTGTGATGGCTCTCAGAAGCACATTAGTCACTTTCAAAATGGATGATGTGGTGTCTTCGCTGCTATCAGAGGAGATGCAGAGAAAGTCTTCCATTTCAGAAAAAGAAGCCCTTGCTGTCCGTGGGAGATCCACTGAAAGAGGGAAGAAAAATGATAATAAGTCTGACAATAAGGGTAGATCCAAATCCTGTGGGAAATCAAAGACTTCCAATAATTCCAAGGCAAAATGTTGGAACTGTGATAAATCTAGGCACTTCCGTAAAGACTGCAAAGAGCCGAAGAAGAAGAAGAAAGGTTCAGATTTAGCTTCAGAAATATCTCAAGAAGAGGGCAATGCATTCATCATAGCTTTGGCAGCCCATGCATCTGATGATGTGTGGTTGGTTGACTCGAGTGCATCTTTTCACATGACCTCTCATTGAAACTGGTTCTCAAAATATGAAGAGTTCGATGGTGGAAAGGTGTACTTGGGTGATGATTCTCACCTAAAGATAGTTGGATGCAGAAGGGTCACTCTCAGATTTTTTGATGGATGAGTAAAGGGAATCAATGGAGTTATGCACATTCTGGGTTTGGCATGAAACCTATTATCTATAAGTATGTTGAATGATGTAGGTGTGCAGGTTGTTTTTTTGAAAGAAGGATGCAAGATGATGAGAGGATCGATAGTGCTTGCGAGGGGTACTAGGAGAGGTACCTTATTTTAGCTAGATGCATGTATTCCTCTATGTAATAGTTCTTCATCCTCACCATCTAAAAAAGTAGTGAAGAAGTCTATGATTATTGGTTCCGATGGCAGTGCAAACACTTTGGAAGGTAAGCTTCCTGCAGAAAAGACAATGTTGTGGCATATGAGATTTGGCCACATTGGTGAAAAGGGTCTCAGAACCCTAAAAAATAAAAATCTCATTGAGGGGTTAAATGATTGCAATCTTGAGTTTGACTTTTGTGAACACTATGTCTATGGTAAACAAAATCATGTTCAGTTTTACTCTAGTTCTCACAAATCTTCTGATGTTTTGGATCTTATTCATTCTGATGTATTTGGTCCTGTAAAAGTTCCTTCAATCTCCAAGTCTGTATTTTTTGTATCTTTCATAGATGATTACAGTAGAAGGACTTAGATTTATTTCCTTAAAAGTAAGACACAAGTCTTTAGTCGGTTCAAGGAATTTAAAGCTCTTGTAGAGAATCAAACTAGTAAGAAGATTAAGTGTGTGAGAACTGACAATGGTGGTGAGTTTTGCTTAGCAGAGTTTGAACAGTTCTGTAAAGAACAAGGTATCGAGAGGCATAAGAAAACTCCTTATACCCCACAAAAAAATGGAGTTGTAGAGAGAATGAATAGGACACTGATGGAGAAGGCTAAGAGTATGCTTAGTGGAGCTAGTTTAGAGCAAAGGTTTTGGGCTGAAGCTATGGCCACTGCTTGCTATCTGGTTAACAGATCTCCTACATCAGCCCTTGTTGGTAAGACACCCATGGAGGTGTGGTCTGGTAAGAAGCCTTCAATTAGACATCTTCATGTTTTTGGTTGTGAAGCTTATGCACATGTTCCAAAGGAGAAAAGATCTAAATTGGAAAATAAAGCTGTTAAATGTATTTTCATTGGATACAGTGCTGCTGTGAAAGGATACAAGCTTTGGGATCCTATGACTAGTAAGGTGTTGTATAGTAGAAATGTTATTTTCAGAGAGCTAACATCTTCTCCTATTGTGCTACAACCAATTGAAAAAGAAAAGGAAAAAGATGTTGTTCGGTTGCCTCCTACCCCTGAGAAGACTGAACAGAGAGACCATGTTGGGCCTAATGATGAGGAGAGCTCTAGTAGCTCTGATAGTTCAAAAGAAGAGGAAGAACAACCTCAACTATAGACCTTGAGGAGATCCACAAGAGAAAGAAAGCAACCAGAAAGGTTTGGTTATTCTATGTTAGATTCTAGTTGTGCCTTTTCTTTGATTACTAACACTGATGAGCCTAGATCTGTGAAAGAGGCTTTGGGCATGAAAGATGTAGGTTCTTGGATTGAGGCTATGGATGATGAGATGGCTTCATTGGAGAAAAACAAAACCTGGGACCTTGTACCTTTTCCTAAAGGGACAAAATTTGTGGCTATAAATGGGTGTTCAAGAAGAAATTTTGTGTAGATGGCAGTGTTGAAAGGTACAAAGCTAGATTGGTTGCAAAGGGGTATTCACAGGTAGAGGGAATAGATTATGGTGAAATATTCTCTCTTGTTGCAAAGTTGACATCCATTAGATTTATGTTATCTCTTGCTACATCATATGATTTAGAGATAGAACAGATGGATGTGAAGACAACTTTCCTTCATGGTGATTTGGAGGAAGAGATTTATATGTCATAGCCTGAGCACTACATTGTTAAAGGTAAAGAATCCTTAGTTTGTAGATTAAAGAAATCTCTATATGGTTTGAAGAAATCTCCTAGGATGTGGTACCTTAAGTTTGATGCCTTTGTGTTTTCAATTAGATTTGTAAGATCAAAATCAGATCATTGTGTTTATTTCAGAGTTGAAAATGATCACCTTCTTATTGTTGCATTATATGTTGATGATATGTTGTTGTTCGGGAAGGGTAAGGGTATGATTTCTAATTTTAAATCTCAGTTGTTAGCATAGTTTGAGATGAAAGATCTTGGGGTAGAAAGGTACATCTTGGGTATGGAAATTAGTAGAGATAGGTCTAACAAAAAACTTTGGTTGAGTCAGAGTAAGTAGGTGAAGTCTGTGTTGGACAGGTTCAACATGGTAGATTGTAGACCACTATGTGTTCCTATTTTTGTGGGAACAAAGTTATCTGTAGATGATTGTCCAAAATCTCCTAGTGAGGTGGAGGACATGAGTAGAGTACCTTATGCTAGTGCAATTGGTAGTCTTATGTATGCTATCGTCTATACTAGACCAGACATTGCCCAAGCAGTGGGAGTCCTGAGTCAGTTTATGGCTAATCCTGGACGGGTACATTGGGATGCATTTAAGTGAGTATTCAGATATTTGAAGGGTACATCAGATTACTCCATATGTTATCATGGTAACTCTTCTGGATCTTCACATTAAGTTTATATTCATGGGTTTGTGGATTCAGATTGGGTAGGTGATATTGACAACAAGAGATCCACCAGTGCTTATGTGTTCACTATGTTTGGTGGTGCCATCAGTTGGATGAGTAAGTGACAACCTGTGGTTGCTTTGTCCACTACAGAAGCTAAGTACATGGCTGCTACTCATGCTTGTTAAGAAGCCATTTGGCTTAGAAGGTTGTGTTTTGATGTTGGTGTTGATGTGGAATAGATTACTATTTGGTGTGACAGTCAGAGCACTATTTTCCTTGCGAAGAATCCAACTTTCCATGCCAGAACGAAGCACATTGATGTGCAGTTTCACTTTGTGAGAGATATGGTGGAAGATGGAAAGGTAAATTTGGAGAAGGTAGATACTATGAAGAATGTTGCAGATGCATTAACAAAACTAGTGGTCATTGAGAAGTTCAGATGGTGTTCGGAGTCTATGGGCCTTTTGGCCTATAGTGGTTATTTCCTGTTATGTTCCTGTTGCTCTTACAAGGTGTTCGACAAGTGGGAGAATGTTAGGAATAAGGTGTCTCAACCTTGGATAATTCCTATTCTTATTATTTATTTTGTAAAATGTATTTCTTGCAAATAATGTTGATGTGTCGGCATCTTGAATTGTGTGTAAGGAGATCATGGCTGAAATGGTTATGACGGATTCCTATGACACGTAAGAGCTATGTCAGGAAGATTCAATGATAGGTGAAGACATGTGGCAACTGATAAATTTGAGTACTGTACACTCTTCCCCAATCGTGGGGTTCAGGGCATCACCCCAAAAAACATTTTAGGGTTCCTATTTTCTCAGAGAATGGTAAAACCCTAATACGGTTATCTTTGGGAGTAGCCCTAAAAAGTAAAGCGCATGATATAAGCATTTTTTAGGGTTGCGAAGAGATGGGATGTGAGTGTATTGTTGGAATGTTTTATGCTACCGTGATTTGTCTTCAAGGTTTTGAAATCTTCTAAAAGAACTTGCATTGCAAGTGTATTGTAAGCTGCAATAGTTTTGATCAATACATTGTGCAGGTTTTGGAGTGCTGGGGTTTTTACGAAAAGGTTTCCCCAGGGTATATCATTGTGTCATTCTCTATTTTTCTATATGCATGGTATGTGGTTGCAATATCTTTGTTAAAGTAGTTAACGAATCTGAAATTGTAAGGATTTAAAAGAATTCACACAATACTTTCCTATAGAGATTAGCGTAGGAAGTTGTTTCCGCACCTGAGTTTCCTTACAAATTAGTACTAGATTTTCTCATCTAATTAGTCCTAATTGAGTCTAATAGGTCATGTCAGGTCCTAATGGGTCCATGTTCTATCCTAATTGGTCCATATTGGTCCTAATTGAGTCTAATTAGATCTAATAGGTCATAATTGAATCTAATAGGTCATAATTAGGTCCTAATTGGTCCTAATTGGTCCTAATTGAGTCTAGTTGGTCCTAATTAAGTCTAGTTGGTCCATATTGGTCCTAATTGAGTCTAATTAGATCTAATAGGTCATAATTGAATCTAATCGACCCTAATTGAGTATAATAGGTCATATTAGGTCCTAATTGGTCCATATTAGGTTGTAATTGGTCCTAATTGAGTCTAATTAGATCTAATAGGTCATAATTGAATCTAATAGGTCATAATTAGGTCCTAATTGGTCCTAATTGAGTCTAATTAGATCTAATAGGTCATAATTGAATCTAGTCGGCCCTAATTGAGTCTAATAGGTCATATTAGGTCCTAACTGGTCCATATTAGGTCGTAATTGGTCCTAATTGAGTCTAATTAGATCTAATAGGTCATATTTCAATCTAATAGGTCGTAATTAGGTTGTAATTGGTCGTAATTGGTCCTAATTGAGTCTAGTTGGTCCTAATTAAGTCTAGTTGGTCCATATTAGGTCCTCATTGGTCCTAATTGAGTCTAATAGGTCATGTTAGGCCCTAATTGGTCCATATCATGTCCTAATTGGTCCCAATTGAGTCTAATTGGCCCTAATTGAGTATAATAGGTCATATTAGGTCCTAATTGGTCCTAGATTTGAGTCTAATTAGATCTAATAGGTCACAATTGAATCTAATAGGTCCTAATTGGTCCTAATTGGTCCTAATTGAGTCTAGTTGGTCCATATTAGGTCCAAATTAGTCGTAATTGGTCCTAATTGAGTTTAATTAGTCCTAATTGAGTCTAATAGGTCATGTTAGGTCCTAATTGGTCCATATTAGGTCCTAATTGAGTCTAATTAGATCTAATAGGTCATAATTGAATCTAATAGGTCCTAATTGTTCCTAATTGGTCATAATTGAGTCTAATAGGTCCTAATTGTTCCTAATTGGTTATAATTGGGTCTATTTGGTCCTAATTGAGTCTAATTGGCCCTAATTGAGTCTAATAGGTCATATTAGGTCCTAATTGGTCCTAATAGAGTCTAATTAGATCTAATAGGTCATAATTGAATCTAATAGATCCTAATTGTTCCTAATTGGTCATAATTGAGTCTAATAGGTCCTAATTGTTCCTAATTGGTCATAATTGACTTTATTTGGTCCTAATTGAGTCTATTTGGTCCTAATTGGTCCATATTAGGTTCTAATTGGTTCTAATTGAGTCTAATTAGATCTAATAGGTCATAATTGAATCTAATAGGTCCTAATTAGGTCCTAATTGGTCCTAATTGAGTCTAGTTAGGCCATATTAGGTCTTAATTGGTCCTAATTAGATAGATAAAAGGTCCTAATAGGTCATAATTGAATCTAATTGGCCCTAATTGAGTCTAATAGGTCATAATTGAATCTAATAGGTCCTAATTGTTCCTAATTGGTCATAATTGAGTCTAATAAGTCCTAATTGTTCCTAATTGGTCATAATTGAGTCTATTTGGTCCTAATTGAGTCTATTTGGTCCTAATTGGTCCATATTAGGTCCTAATTGGTCCTAATTGAGTCTAATTAGATCTAATAGGTCATAATTGAATCTAATAGGTCCTAATTAGGTCCTAATTGGTCCTAATTGAGTCTAGTTGGTCCTAATTGAGTCTAGTTAGTCCATATTAGGTCTTAATTTGGTCCTAATTGATCCTAATTGAGTCTAATTAGATCTAATAGGTCATAATTGAATATAATTGGCCCTAATTGAGTCTAATAGGTCATATTAGGTCCTAATTCGTCCTAATTGAGTCTAATTAGATCTAATAGGTCATAATTGAATCTAAAAGGTTGTAATTAGGTCCTAATTGGTCCTAATTGAATCTAGTTGGTCCATATTAGGTCCTCATTGGTCCTAATTGAGTCTAATTAGTCCTAATTGAGTCTAATAGGTCATGTTAGGTCCTAATTGGTCCCAATTTAATCTAATTGGCCCTAATTGAGTCTAATAGGTCATATTAGGTCCTAATTGGTCCATATTAGGTCCTAATTGGTCCTAGAATTGAGTCTAATTAGATCTAATAGGTCATAATTGAATCTAATAGGTCCTAATAGGTCCTAATAGGTCCTAATTGGTCCTAATTGAGTCTAGTTGGTCCTAATTGAGTCTAGTTGGTCCATATTAGGTCCTAATTGGTCCTAATTGGTCCTAATTGAGTCTAATTAGTCCTAATTGAGTCTAATAGGTCATGTTAGGTCCTAATTGGTCCATATTAGGTCCTAATTGGTCCTAATTGAGTCTAATTAGATCTAATAGATCATAATTGAATCTAATTGGCCCTAATTGATTCTAATAGGTCATGTTATGTCCTAATTGGTCCATATTAGGTCCTAATTGGTTCTAATTGAGTCTAATTAGATCTAATAGGTCATAATTGAATCTAATTGGTCCTAATTGAGTCTAATAGGTCTTGTTATGTCCTAATTGGTCCATATTAGGTCCTAATTGGTTCTAATTGAGTCTAATTAGATCTAATAGGTCATAATTGAATCCAATTGGCCCTAATTCAAGTCTAATAGGTCATATTAGGTCCTAATTGGTCCATATTAGGTACTAATTGGTCCTAATTGAGTCTAATTAGATCTAATAGGTCTTAATAGAATCTAATAGGTCCTAATTAGGTCCTAATTGGTCCTAATTGGTCCTAATTGAGTCTAGTTGGTCCTAATTGAGTCTAGTTGATCCATATTAGATCCTAATTAGTCCTAATAGGTCAGGTAATTAGTCCTAATTAGGTTCTAATAGGTCCTAATTAGTCCTAATTAGTCCTAATAGGTCCTATTAGGTCCTAATTAGTCCTAATAGGTCCTAATAGGTTCTGTTAGGTCCTAATTAGTCCAAATAGGTCCTATTAGGTACTATTTGGTTCTAATTAGTTCTAATTGGTCCTAATTGGGTATAATTGGTCCTAATTGAGTCTAATTAGGTTCTAATTGTACACACTAAGTAGTGCACTTCTCTAAATCATTATATCCAAGGGAGTCCATGGATTGGAAACCTTGAAAATGCGATTTAGAGCTCCCTAGGCATGGAGTGCAAGGGTGTTAAAAATGCTCTCAGGTAGAGCTATTAAGCCTATAACCTTGCTAGTAAACCATGCAATGGGAGATTGAAAGAAAGGCAAGAATGCCAATATCTCCAAGAATCAATATGAGAATGAAAATGCAACTAAGCTAGAAATGAGAATGCAAGCTAAGCTATGGAAATGAAAGAACAATGCAACTAAGCCATGAAAGGAAAGAACAAGTGTTACAAACCTTACTAATTAAGCTATCTGAGTTAATCTAGAGCATGGAAATGAAGCTAATCTAAGAAAGCATAAACATGAAGCTATGATGCAAGAAATGAGAGATGGATGCAAGAATGTCTTCAAAAGCTCCAAAGTTTCCAAATAATTCTCCAACATAAGGTTCGTATTCAAAAGATGGATATGCAAATGAGGAAGAGAGCTCTTCTTTTATAGGAAATGAGAAAGAATGGACCATGGAGATTAAGAGGCAAAAGATCTAATCAAGGGTGGAGCTTGAAAGAGGAGAAATCCATGTGCACAAATATCCTCCAATGGGAAAATAAGAGTTGACTTTTGTGTCCATATGAGACAAAAAGTGCTTTTCTCCTTTTTATAAAATAAGAATAATGCTTTATTTGTGCAACTTACGATAAGAGGGAAAGTGAGGGCTTTTTATTTATTAAAAGGGGAGGGAATTCCTTTTAAATAAATAAAGACTTTAGAATAATATGGTTAGCCCATGGAAAATAATCGAATAAATGATAGAACTAAGATTTGATCAAGAATAAGCAATTGATGATTTAGGCAAAAATGCTAGCAAGGTGCTAATAATCTAGGTGACCATTTTTAGGTGTATACACTAATTTATTATAATTGAGTCTAATTAGATTTTAATAGGTCATAATTGGTTCTAATTGAGTCTAATTAGGTGCTAATTGGTTCTCATTGATTCTAATTGGGTCCCAATAGGTCTTATTAGTCCTAGAATAGGTCCTAATTAGTCTTCATAAGTCCTATTAGTTCAAATAGGTCTATAGTTAGGTCTAGTTAAGTCTAATAGACCTACAATATCACATTTACATGAACATTAAGACAAGTTTTGACCATCAACTTAAAACATCTATCTAGAGACATCTTAGACATACCTTTTTTCTGACGATGATATCTTTTTCATGATTCTTCATGTAGTCTTTGTTCAGTCTCTTATGAATAATGTCGTGTACTTTTGTTTAGCCTTCTCTTTTTATTTCCCATCACAACATAGAAAATTATTTCGTGCCAAAATGTCTTCCTTCTCCTAAATATGAATTATTTTACAACTTTCAGATTTATGAAATGAAAAAAATATACATTTATTTAGACCTAATTCTTATTAACTGGAAATGCCACCAAAAAGGCCGACAAAGGTTTCTATCGAAAGTCAAACTTGACTTTTTGTCGAAAGAAAATGACTTTTGATCGAAACTAGCTTAGTAATAGCTAAATTTTACATTTTTTGACAAAGTACTTTCGATCAAAAGTCAATAGTTTTGATCGAAAGTGCCTGGTTTGGGCCATGGTTTCAAGTTTTCAAGAAATTCTGAGAATCTCATGGCTTCGGACCTCAAGCACGCTGATCAAATGGATGAATGAGAAGACATCCTTTTGCATACAACAAGTACTCAGAACTAGCTTTCTAACGATTATATATTTGACTATTTTTAAATTTATTATGTGTATGGTTTTTGATGTTCAATTAATGTAGGTTTTTTATCAAATATAAATCTCTGAGTTTGATGTTCAATGAAAAATAGTAAAAAAAAGAATTTTTTTTTTGAAAAATTACAGTGCCCTCCGTATTCGAGTCTACTTTCTATTAAAAATAAAATAATTGAAATTCGATAAATACACAATAAGTTACAAGCTATGTAGTCAAGGTAGGTCAAAATTTTGGTTTGTCAACTTCAAACGTTAATAAAATATGCAATAATAGTGATAATGTCATCAAACCAATTGCATGCCCTTCGTATGGATGTTACAAAACTAAATTTGAAAGAATCACATTAATATCTATTTTACAAAAAAAGTTATGCTCTATGAAAACAATGTTACTATTTGAAAATGATGTTTTCAGCACCATACAAGTTTTCATGGGAGAAAGAAAAAAGTATTCAAAAAAATTCAAAAAAAATAAAAATAAAAAATATTTAGAATCTAGACAGGATATCCTAAAAGAATCTAATTTACTTCATCCTCTAATTTCGAGCGGTTCAACGACAATATGTATCCGAATCCAAAAGTTTTTCTCAAAATGTAGAGTTCAGTGTCCGTTCAGGCTAAAAAGTGTAACCCACTATTGTGGGTTCACCCCAGTTTGACATAGTACTTTGATCTTTCCAATTTGGTTTAATTTTAACCAATACAATGATACATATGATAACCTGACAAGACTATGGAATGTGAAAATCATATTTATTAACCTATCAAATAAAAGGTTTATGTAAATTACCATGGTAAATATATGGTGCATTCCTATGAAGACTTATTACATGATACCATGTAAAAAGGGAGATGTAAACATCCTTGATTGTTTGATCATTTTTATATATGAAAAGGGTGATTATTCTCTTTACTTTGTATAACACTCATTACTAGTGTAGAAATAGCATTAGTAAATTTGTACAATGATTACTAAGCTCACTTTTTGATATCTTTGGGAAATTGAGCATTGTTTAAATTTCAAAAGACATAAATTTTTTGAAGGAATTATGAGTGCATAGAAGATATTATTAATTGAGAAATATATATAAACGAGGTCTCTTTTGTAATCCATGATTAATGTGGATATTTAAATTTTATTATTATTGGCAAGTTAACTATACTGTCGTATATGACAAGATATAGTGTTGTCATTATGGCAACAAAGTCATATAGTGTTTTAGAGTCAACACACATCGTCAGAAGATCAGTATTTGGCTAAGTACAGAAGACTGGATAGTTAACAGAGCACCAGTAGATAAGAGCATCAACGCATGTGCATATGACCTAGTTATGGTATGCACCCTTGAAGTTAAGCTTGTACGTATGTATTCATGCTAATTCTAAGAGTGCATGATCAGATGATACCATATGATGAAGATACAGACAATTAAAGAGGTATAGCTAGTGAATGCCAGAACAGAATAGAGTATGCAACCAACTATTGGTAATTTGATTAGCGATGATAATATTGTTTTGTAAATGCTATGCACCCATTGTAATTAGGTTGTAGACATATAATTAACTTTTTTTGTAAACACGCTTGAGCCAATTCACTTGGAAGCTTGTATGTAATTACTTATAGGCCGACCTAGTTAATTGTTTTGGTAGCGCATATAAATATAAGATGCACCTTTATAATAAGGTGGGGAAGTGCATATAGAGTTGTAATTAGAAGAGAAGAAGTATGCGAAGAGTAGTTAAGATGTATTAGAGCTTTTCAAGAGGTCAAAGCATCAACGAATCAAAGGAACTGATCAAACAAGCAGTGTCATAGTGCTAGTTCATCATATAGATATAGTGTGTATCTGAGATCAGAAGGTTGTAGCCTTCACCACTTGAGTAGTGAGCTCTAGGATAGTGTGTCTCCACTCCTAATAGGGTTATTGTAAAAGACTCCTAATAGGGTCTGACCCTTGACAAGGTCACTGTAATAAAAGCAATGTAAAGATAACTCCTAACAGGGTTAAAGATCTTCTAACAAGGATCACAAGACACTAGTGTAGATTATTAGTGGGTGTCAATTCCCACCAGGGTTTTTACCTATTTGGGTTTCCCCATAACCATATTGGTGTTATGTGTTATGTTTTCTTATCTTGCTTACATTAAAGTTTATTTCAGTACTTAAGCAATCAGTTAAGTTTCAAGAGTAAAGTTAAAAGTTAAAATATAGTGAGCACTAATTCACCCCCCCCCCCCCCCCCCCCCCCGCCCCCCCCCCCCCCCCTCAGTGCTCCCATTCCTAATAATTGGTATCAGAGTTCTAGTCCTCAGCAAAGAAGTTTAACCACTCTAGGAGATCATGAATAAAGGAGAAATGAAACATCTGAAAAAGAATCTTGAAGCTGCTCTTGAAGACCTTGGCAGATCTAAAAAAGAAATGAAGAACTCAAAGAAAAAGTCAGTGATTCTCAAGGAGTCATCAAAAGACTAAGAAATGATTTGAAAGATTGTTCTAACAGTGATATAGGGACAATGATCAAAAAGCTAAACGAAGAGAACACATCTTTTAAAGATTAGATTAAAGAATTTGATGATAAGGTAACTAACAATCAAGAAGTATATGATGAACAAATCAAGGAGAACCTTCAACTAAATGAAGAATTAAGGCAAGCAAACATGGAAATCTTGGAGCTAAGAAACAACAAATAAAAGTTGGAATTTGAATTTAAAGAGGAAAAGAATCACATTGATAAATTACACACATGCAAGGATCTAATAGAAAATCAGTTATATGCTCAGAAGCTCAAAGGAGATACCAGCAGCATTGGATTCAATGAAACACAAAATCAGATTGATAACATGCGAGCAAGAATGAAAGCACCAAAAGACACTACTTATGCTAAGAAGACTCAAAATCAAACTAAAGATAATGTTGAACCATCCAAGGATGAGCGCAAGCCAGCAGATCAAACTTGTTATGCCTATAAAAAGCATGGACGCATAGCAAGGAATTGTAAAGAGGTAAGACCCTTTAATGGTTACTTTTATTTATGCAATAAATTTGGTCATAGAGCTATGAATTGTAGAACAAGTCAGAAGAACAAGACTTAGCATAATCAGAGAAATCAGAATCAAATAAATGCAAGAAGTTCTCAGAGTATTACATGTCAGATATATAATTATAATGGTCACTCAGCAAGACAGTGTAAAATGGTAACCCATATCAATGCACCGAGGAATTTAAGGCCTCCAGTTATTTGTCATTCTTGTAACAAGGCTGGACACATCTCAAAGTTTTGTAGATCAAGGATGCAAAGTCAGGAAAGCCCTAAAAAACTAGAAGAATCAATACTAGATACCGAAGGAGAAGTCAAGTTTGTGAAAGCTTCAGAAGAAGTGAGGTTGATTTGGTTAGAGAAAAAGAAGGATAAGGTTGATGAGTATGTATTGGATGCATCCATAGTGGACGCACCCTCTATATCTAGATAAATGGCCCTTAGGGTCATAGGGGGAACTAATTTAGCTCTAAACCCCTACACGGCTGGTATAATCACCTTCAGAGTATGTGCTTTTGGATTTAACCTTTTGGAGATTATGTGATGACATGTGCAAGAGCACACTACCTAATTGATTACAGAATGAAAGTTGGATATTTTTGGTGAAAGTTTGGTTTACGCAGCAAGCATTAATGGAAAAAATTTCACTTTAAAGTACACAGAGACTTATGGTTTACTCATTGCATTTGAGTTTGAGCAATTGAAGAGCACAAAAGCCCTAGTAGTTGATTGTGAAGGATTTTAGCTTGATTCACAAGAGAAGAAGTGTGTTTGATCGGTTGCGGAAGCCCTAATCCATTGCGACGATTCGCAAGTTCTTAGAAACTATTTGTGAAGTGATTTATCAGTAAGTAATGGCTACTCCTATTGTGTTTGATGTTTTGGAGAAGAAGAGATACATTTTCAAGAGACATCCCTTTAAGTCTACCCTAGATGACTTATAAGGTGCATTCTCCCAAACCCCTATGGGTGTTATGCATGTTGAAGACATCCATGCATACATTCACTGTAAGAAGGAAGCAGTAGATCTTGATAGAATTAGAGCACACATTAAGACCATGATGAAACCAGATAAAACCTTCCTTGATGAGCTCGCACAGTTAGAAAATCATCCTATTGTTGAGTTTTCTATGGCACATGAGTTTTACAAATTTGAATGGATCAAGATTCTGTTAATAAGAATCCATGATGACCTATTTTGGATAGGTGAAGTTTGAGTAAGAATTATAGGAGATCTCATTCATGAGATGATAGGCCTTTCTAGGATAGGCTTCATTCTTCCAGTGGGTAAGGATGTAAGGAAATAAGTAGAACAAGCATGCAAGTCAAGAAGTGATAGGTGCGGAATGACTATTGAGCCTATAGAAGAGAAAGACATCAAACTGATGTCTATGATATTAGGGTATAAGTTTCAACACACTAATAGGGTGAATAGTGTGTCTACAGCCACTATTCTTGCAGAAATAAGGATTGTCAGAGAAAATGGAGACTTCAATTTGTGCGAGATCTTGCGCACACAACTGATAGACAACATTAAGGCCATCAAACATGATAAGACCAAAATATTCAAGATTGGGTCTTTAATCATTTACATGTACTTCCATATACTTGGAAAGGTTTCAAATTTATACCTAGACAAAGATATACCTACAATGCCTCAAATATCCTTTAAGGCATCTACTGATAGTTCATTGGAGGATTACATGGAGCTATAATTGAAAACATTCAGAATCAAGATGCAAATGAGATACATAATACCAAAGAACATTGTTGAGAAGTACAAGAACAACATCTCCTTTATGGTACAAACCGATGTCACTTGTATGGAAGCAATTGAACCAAGAACAAAGTGGATCCATCCACTTGGATATGAGGTTGATGAGCAAGTCCTAGAATAATATGCACAAGTATTTTTATCAGCCCCTAAGGACCCTAATGAACCAAGATGGGGGACTTATGAAGAGAAATCAAGAGAAGTTGATGTTGTTTTGAACAACGCATCAACTAAAAGAAATGTAGCTAAGGTTACCTATGAGATCCTCAGAATTCATGGAGTAACTCGAGCAGACCTTGACAAAGCAAGAAAAGAAAAGATTTCTTTGGGAATTGAGAGTGCATCTATAGCAGAAGCAAAGGAAGATGATCCTAAGTTAAAGAAGGTCAAGATTGAGAAATCTGAAGATCCCAAGGATAAAAAGGAAAAATCTGATGTTGTCCCTGCTGCACCCATGAAAACAATTGATCTTACAACTCCTCCTAAGTACAAGACAATGCCTAAGAGGAAGAAAGAAATTAGCACCAGTCATCCATCCTCGCGAGCAACCAGAAGTAAGAAGAACACTCAAGCACCTCCATAAGTAGGTTTCAAACCTAGTCTTAGTGTTTTGAGTACAAGGATTTTTTATGAAGGCATGATTGATCAAGTAGGAAAATTCTATGAGAAGTATAGTGAAATTTACAAATTAGAAATTCATCGAATGATTATCAAACACATGTTGAAGTTTAAAAGGACAGTCCTAGAACTAAAGACAATGATTCCAAACAATATGTGGAATATCTTAGAATTCCTAAAAAGATAGGCCATTGAAGAGGATCAAAGGATAAGTGAAAAGACCTTAGATGAAAGCCTTCTGGTATGCTCTCTAGAAGAGAAAACCTTGTTTTTAGATTTGGTGAAACCGCACCTCCAGACTAAGACAAGAACACTGCATATCATGGACAAGAATTATGAGTTGGTTGCAAAGGAAATAGAGAAAGCCTTTGAGAAAGTTTTTCTAAATAGACACATGTACCCACCCACTATGCCTTCAAATAAAGTTCCCTTTAAGGAAGTCAAGGTGGAAGAGCCCACTAATGTACTAGTGATAGGTCCTCAGGACTTAGTGCTTGCAATTAAAACATCTACAGAGGCAGCAAAGTCTGCACCCATGACAGAGACACACAAAGATGACATAATTTTTATTGATAATGTAAACATTACTATGGTGGCCACAGACATTGATTTGGACAAGTTTGAAGAAGCCTTTGTAATCATACAAGAGGTCAAAACTGTATGTGGTAACACTCCTCCCAATTAACAAGAAGAAGTATTGATTGATGACATAACAGATGAAAAAGAAGAAAAGGTGATAGAAAAAGAAATAGAGGAAGAGGAAGAAAAGATAGAAGAGAAGAAAGGAGAAGAAGAGGTAAAAGGAAGTGCACCAATGGACAAGCCATCTGTTGAAATGACAATAAGAGTAAAGAAAGAAATGGTGGATAGCACTCCTATCACTCCATTACCCTCAACATCATTATTCACAAGATTGACACTAGATACCACTAGTTT
Source organism: Chamaecyparis obtusa (assembly GCA_027943335.1). Classification (NCBI taxonomy): domain Eukaryota; kingdom Viridiplantae; phylum Streptophyta; class Pinopsida; order Cupressales; family Cupressaceae; genus Chamaecyparis; species Chamaecyparis obtusa. The sequence continues at coordinate 170,399 of BSBK01008178.1, read as the reverse complement.
GGATTCTTGGGAACAAGAAGACCTGATCAAGATCGGTGTCTTAGCCATGGAGAAAGAAAAAGAAAAAGTAGGTAATGAGGAACCCCTTGTTTGTTGAATCAGTCAACATATTGAGCATTTTATTACCTTCAGACAAGAAAGTGTCTAAGGTTAATACAATTGATGATGTTAGCCACATCCTTACAGTCTTCAAGACTAACTTTTCTAGCTTGGAGGAATCTACATCTAAAGTAGCAAAGGAGAAATACATGAAGAAAAGGATAAATGAATTGGTTATAAACTTTGCACTTGACCTAAGTTCCCTAAAGACTAGTCAAGCATCTTTGAAGGAATTTGTAGCAAAAGGCAGAAAGATTATTGCTGACTGTATGGATCAGGATAAGGTAACAGATGATCATTTCAAGAAGATCCAAGAGGCAGAGGCAATGATAGAAAATGTTAATAAATTAGTGAATGATCCCTCCATAGATGTCAACATGTGTAATAATGTGTACCAAGGACAGATAGATAAGATTGAAAAAGTTGAGAAAGAGATGTCTAAGATAAGGGCAAGGCAGACACAGCTCAGGAATGCTCTTGTGCCCTCTCTAGATATTCTAAATCAGAACATCAAGGAGATCGATGCCACCATGGTGACATATGATCAAGGTCCTAGCACAAACTTAAAGAAGATGGATAAGCTACAATATGCATTATGCGCCCATCTACAGATTGTTAATGCATTGACTGCATTCTGGAAGCAAGAGATCCAAAACTTACAGATAGCATATCCGGATGTCCTCACATTGTAAGTACTTGTAGAGATATAATATTTGAAGCACCTTTGTCATTAATATCAAAGGGGGAGTAATGTATAGAATATGGAGTCATATATGTAAAGAAGATGTATAGTAAAAAGTATAAGGGAGATATAAGTTAGAGTGTGATAAAGAGTTTTATTTATAGTTAGTCACTATGCCATATTCCTTTGTTGCCATTAATGAAAAAGGGGGAGATTGTTGGAAAGTTGACTATACTATCGTATATGACTAGATATAGTTTTTTCATTATGGCAACAAAGTCTTATATTATTTTGGAGTCAATGCACATCATCATAAGATTAGTATTTGGCTAAGTATAGAAGACTGAACAGTTAACAAAGCACCAGTAGATCAAAGCATCAGTGCATGTGCGTATGACCCAGTTATGGTATGTTCCCTTGAAGTTAAGCTTGTATGTATGTATTCATGCTAAGTCTAAGAGGGCATGATCAGATGATACCATATGATGAAGATACAGATAGTTGAAGAGGTACAGCCAATGAATGCTTGAACAGAATAGAGTATGCAGCCAATTGTTGGTAATTCAATTAGCGATGATAATATTATTTTTTAAAGGTGATGCGCTTATTGTAATTAGGTTGAAGACATATAATTAACTTTTTTTGTAAACACACTTGAGCCAATTCACTTGGAAGCGTTGTATGTAATCGGTTATAGGCCAACCTAGTTAATTGTTTTGGTAGCGCATATAAATATAAGATACACCTTTGTAATAAGGTGAGGAAGTGCATATAGAGTTATAACTAGCAGAGTAGAAGTATGCAAAGAGTAGTTAAGATGTATTAGAGCTTTGCAAGAGTTCAAAGCATCAACACATCAAAGGAACTGATCAGACAAGCAATGTCATAGTGCCAGTTCATCCTGCAGATATAGTGTGAATCTAAGATCAGAAGGTTGTAGCCTTCACCACTCGAGTAGTGAGATCTAGGATAGTGTGTCCCCACCCCTAATAGGGTTATTGTAAAAGACTCCTAACAGGTTTTGACCCTTGACAAGGTCATTGTACTAAAAGCAATGTAATGATAACTCCTAATAGTGTTACAGATCTTCTAACAATGACCACAAGACACTAGTGCAGATTATTAGTGGGTGTCAATTCCCACTATGGTTTTTACCTATTTGGGTTTCCCCGTAACCATATTGGTGTTATGTGTTATGTTTGATTATCTTGTTTACATTAAATTTGATTTCAGTACTTGAGCAATCAGTTAAGTTTCAAGAGTAAAGTAAAAAGTTAAAATATAGTAAACACTGATTCACCCCCCTTCTCAGTGTTCCCATTCCTAACAATTATGTCATTGTATGTCCTAAGACATCCAATAAAATATTTTCTTTAGTTTGCAAACCCTACCAAACTAGGGCATGGGTTGTGGTTATAGTTGCTTTGAGACCTTTCTTGGAAGTTAACATAAGGTTTTGAGAAACATTTTGAGATGGAAACATGGTGAATATTCCAAGTTTTCTCTTTGCATTCAGTAATAATGTCATGGTTCTATTTTTTAGAAGTTAATTCATTATAGGTGGTTGAATATTGTTTTTTGGTAAATGAAAAGGTTATACCACTATTCCATTAGCAATGATTAAGATATTTTTTATTTGGCTTTATGGTTGGAAATAATTAAACTATTAACAATAATAGTTTTTCACCTTTCTCTATTATTCATTTTATTTTTTATTAGGGTATTAATAGGTTTTGAAGGGCCCCAAAACCCATTGCAAGAATATTTTGATGGGGATCTAGAGCCCCAACAAGATAAATAGTTTCAATAGATAGAACATTAAAAAATAACCCAAAACCAGAAAATAAATAACTTTATAACATAGATCATACAACACTTCTATTGCCCAAACAAACCAAACACAAGGCCAATACCTTACATCAAAGAAATAGTCTCCCAAGAAAGAATATTCTTAGGGTTTTGGAAAGCACCCATAACTTAACATAAGATTTTAACATGTCTCCCAAAACCATCATTACAAACAGCCTAAAAAGATTAGCCATCAAAAATCCAGTTGAAACAATTTTGATCATCAAAGAACTTGAAAGCTCCCCAAACCTTAACATTGGGTTTTACCATAGCTACCAAAATAATAAAAACATCTTGCCTCATTTGATTGATCATAAAAAAATATTAGATGAAACAATGGGGTTTTGAAGGGCTCACCAAACCAATGAGGTTTTTGACTTGGCTCCTAGAACCATATTGGGTTTTAAGATGGGTGCAAAAACCAAAATAAGGTTATGAATGGCACCCCAAACCACCAAAATTATAACAAACTAACCAAGAATTACCACCTCAACTTCCATACTATTCTCCACCTCAATAGAATAAGATCCCACCTTGATAGGGGCACCTCTTGCAATAAGAAATTCTTCTCCTCTATAAAAGATGCCACCAGCTTAATAGGAGTATAGAAAGAGGAAGGAAATGACAAAATGAGGTAAACCCACAAAGTAGAAAAGCTCAAAAACCCCACCTCAATACCACCTCTAAAGGAGCCTCATGGATCCAGAACTAGAGAGAAGACCAAAGATCCCAAAATAGTAAGAAGAAAAAAAACAACCAACCAAGAAACAAGGCCACCATAGACCTAGAAACTAAAAAATCACCCACCCAAAAACCAAAAAGAAGAGAAATACCAGTACAGGAAAACCCAACCACCAGAACACCACCAATAACCACCAAACACACAAAATTCAAGCTAATTAGTAGTACAAAAAAAAAGAACAAGAAAATAGAGTACCTCTAGGAGAAGCAAAAAAAGAAATTCAAAAAGAGCCAAACTAGCAGCTACAACTACAAAATTAGAAACAATACAATACTATGGCTTTCTAGAAAACACCTTGAGCATCTTGTAGATCATCAAAAAATACTCTATTCCTTGAAAAATAAAATAAAAAACATAACATCGAAAAAATCAGGAGAGGCCAAACACCAACCCAAGAGAACCCAACCTGTGAAAGATAAGTGGGGAGGCAACAAGGCCCCAAGAGAACCTAAACCTACAAAGAAACAAGGTATCATGCAGACAAAAAGGAAACCCATCCCCAAAAAAGTAATGCAAGGAAAATTCCTAGTACATCCACACAAAAGAAGACATGGAGAATGGGCCCCCAAAAAAGGTGGTAGGAGAGGATAGAGGCCTCTAGAGAAGAAGGATGTAGAGCCCCAAAGAAATGGAATCAAGGCTAAATAAACCACCATGAAAGAACCATAGTCCAAGATTTTTCCACCAAGCAAAAAACCAAAAATAGAAAACCAAACTCCAACACCAAGAACCACAACAACACAAGGCAGGCACCATAGCCATCCTCTCCTTCCAAACCTACACAAAAAACAATGGCTCCATCCATCCCCAAGAGGCAACTACAAAAGAGAGGAGAAATGACCTAAATAAACTCTATAGAATGGCCCCAAAAAAGAACTCACAATGCTACCATAGTATTCCATAGATCTGCACCAAAATAATTTTCTTTGCCACTAGAGAAGGTTCCAAAAGATCTAAAAATAGAGGGAAAACAAAAGCAAGCACAAACAAGGAGCCTCCAACATTGCACCAACCAAATGCACACAACTTCGAGTTGCTTCTTTGTGAGAGTCTTCCCCATCACCCTATATTTCAAAAGTGCACCTAAGAGCTCCTGAAAGCCTAGATTTCAAAAGTAGGCTCCTACTCATGCTCCCACCCATCTGCTCCTCTCACTTTTCATTTTTTATATGCTTTGAGCACTAATTGTTTCAAGTGTGGTATGAGAATTATGTGAAAATAATAAAATGGTAAAAAAAGGATTCAATTTTTTGAAGAAGAAATTTGAGAGTTATTTTTCAATACTTGTGTCACATGGGTTAGTGAGGAAAGTGCTCTATTTTGGAAAGGAATTTGCTGAAGGTGCACAAAAATCTTGGAAGGAAATAAGTTGAAAGTTTCTATTTTGAACTGCATTTGGAATACTCTATTGGTTTTCTATAAGCATTGACATATAGACATATATTTGTGAAGATTCTTTGTTTTATTAATTGACTATTGTAAATGTTGTAACTTTCTATGAAAAATGTGGTATGTGTACGTCATGATGTCAAGCATTGTTATGTATACATTCTCTGATTGAATGTAAACTTAAATATCAAGGAAAATGAGTTTTTATGAAGGTCAAATATTGTGAAATGGATTTCATAATTTGCATATTTGATTTTAGTATTTTGTCAGTGAGACACATTTATTTCCTAGTTAAAAATATTACACCACCAAGGATCTTTAAACTAGGATTTGATTGATAAGCCAGTGAAGTATTGTCAAGTGGATTTTTATCCCTACAAGGGATTTCCACTCATGAAAATAATTGTGTCATTCAATATTGTATGAGCTCTTTTTTTATCTTGTCTAGTTGATCTTATTGTATAATTAATTTAAAATGATTTATACTTTAGTCCATAAACATTATGTATTAAAAATAATTTAAGAATTGTAGGACATTGATTAACCCCCCCCCCCCCCCCCCCCAAACTCTACCACTACCTCGGTGTCCTCAACACTCCAACATAGTTTTTATGGAAGTGATCCAATGACTTCCAAGTCTCACTTGGAACTTATTAGAAGTTGGAATGAAAAAAAAGTGATATCTAAGTATCTATTACCAACTTCAATAGGAAGGGTAATGGAACCATGTGTAGGACAAGTAAAATCATTAGAAAAGTAATCATCACATCAGTTTTTCCATAAGAGTCTTTATGAAATTGTCTTTTGAAATGGCATTCTTTATTTATAACATTCAACATGCTAATAGGATCAATAGTACTCCTTGAGATAAATTTCCACTACTTCTTGCAGAAATGGAAAGAGGAGCATCACATGCTTTAATAATCTCCTTAGCATCAAATATTTAAAAAAATTATTGTTAGGCACTAATCATCTATGGCCCATCAAATTATGATTTTTTAAAAAATTATATTTACTTATTTTCTATTTAATTTTTTTTTACACCTAGGCATCTATTTTAACATTACAATAAAAAAATGGAAGGGATTTGAGGATATCTATCAAATAAAGAAAGGTCACATATATGTGATAAAATAATAAGTTTTCTCATTATCTCATTTTCCTTTCCAACATCACTTGTAAGAAATGATAAGACATGTTACTTAAACTAGAATTATAGCTAAAAATATATTGTTGCCTCTATTACTAATCAAACAATATTTGGAAAGAAGATTACACAGAATCTTATTTAAAGTTATCTTATTGAGTTAGCTAGGAATTTAATCATTTCTCAAAATTAAATCACCAATGCCAACAAAAATAGTCATTTGAAAATTGGATAAATTAAGATTATAAAATCCTTACTCTTCACCAAGACTCAGCCTTTCATTCATGAACCCTTTTAAAACATTGAAATGTTAGTAATATTCACATGTGCATTAATCATCCAATCAAAGCTAATACTTAACATTGACACATACTTAACATTGACACATATTAACTTATGAACCCTACTTTAAATCCTCCAAAAAATATATATAATATAGCAATCTAACACAGAGTAATGTCAATGAATCATAAATACCAATAAATAATAATAAATACCAATAAATAAAGCTCACTATTCAGCTAAGATTTTTTAATACTATGAATACTGATACAAATTTAGGCCTATTAACCTAACTATTTGTTCAAGGTTCTAACCATCGAGACAAAGTTCCTTATATTTCTCTCACTAACTTCAAAATTATTTCTAGTCAATGCAGTACTTATCTTTTTGACATTAGATTTGATTTGTGCTCCTTCTTCTTCTAGCATTAAGACTCTAATTGCTTTACTAATATCCTCCTTAGTGAAAGAACCATCTTCTTCATTTCTTCTCACTTCCACTCCTGCCTTGAGCTCTTGTACAAGCTTTGCATTTAACCCTTGCTCATATTGCATAGGAAGAGTTATGAGTGACACCCCAAACCTTAACCCTTCTGTCATCGAATTCCACCCACAATGGGTGAGAAATGCACATGTAGAAGGGTGATTCAAAATATGTAATTGTGGAGCCCACTTTGTCACCACCAATCCCTTTTCCTGTAAAATAATTGAAAGAAAGTGGTTTTCAAATACAAGACATTTTATCTATTAAAGTAAGAATGAAAATCGGTTTTTTAATATAGTAGAATAGTATAAGACTATCAACGATTTAATCTTGGTATATTTAATTCACTTAGAAATTCCAAAAAGGTCCACCGAAGTTTCATAATATGAATAAAAGCTGTAAAACATTCAAAAATTTGAAGCTTTCATTCTTCATACTAATTAAAACTTTAGAAATGTTTGTAAGAAATTAGTACAATATTTATCAATTAATTTGAAAACATAGAATATGTAGTTATGGAAGGTGATCTCAAAGATAAATTTACACAATACCAAAAATATCTTTTCAATAATTCTACACATTCCTTGTAGACACATTATATTATGTTTGTACCTAAAACTGAACCAAAAAGTATTATATTTTGGAAAAAAAAAAGAAGAAGAAAAAGACAGTAATGGCACTAAAGCACTATCAATTGTCTTATATATAAAAATAAAAACCTAAGATCAATGTATCAAAATAAAACCAGACATTATAAAAGAAGAAACATATTCTGAACTTTTGACTTGTTTAGGTAACTTATAACCTTATTATGAAGATAATACGACTTACCCCGATCTGATCATGGAAGCCTTGCGGCAAGTCGTTTGCAGCCGGCAGAACCCAGAGGAACGACACGCCGCTTTCCTGCACACCCATTGCAATTGCGGCAAGCTCTTGGTGGGTTAGAACGTATTCGCTCCCAAAAGACAACACCACAACAGAACCAGCAACCTGCCTATCCAGCCACTGCAAGCAGATGTCATCACTGGGAAGTGGCGGGAGTTTAGGCATGAGTAATCCAATAGGGATAACTGACAGCTTCCTCAGCCTCTGCAAATATTCCACATACATCCCTTCCAACTCCATACAAGTATTGCATGCAATTGCCCAACACTCCCGTATGCAGATGCTGTTGCGCTCGGAAACACTAAGCCCATCTGTGAGACGGTCCTTCTGATATAACTCCAGGGCCCTCTTGGCTTCAAATAATCGACGCTGAATGATCGGTGAAGGGAATCCGGGAGGAGTAACTGTCAGATCCTGGGGAGTAGGATTTTCCGGTAAGATTTCCAGCTGGGTTTCGCAAAAGCTGAGGCCGGTCGCTCCCATTATAAGGAAGAATATTGTGGGAATGGGAACGGCCACTCGAGGAGCCCAGTGCTGCACAAAATCGTGGATCACCAAGTCTGGTGACAGCTGTCGTAACAGAGCTTCGAAGGGCTTCTCCAAAAGATCCATGGCGGCTCTCAGTAAAGGGAGTAGGACTGGCGCTTCTGCTCTCTTCGCAGCGTCTGCGGTGGACTCTACGCCAGCTGGCAGCCCTTCCACGGAGGGCATCGGCAATTCCACCAGCTCTATTTCCTGTGTGTCCAATATTTGAGGTTTGATCCGGTTGATATTCAGCGGGGTTGAGACGAAGAAGATTTTAAGACCATGAGTGGCAAGGGTTTTGGCGAGCTCCAGGAAAGGGGATATGTGACCGTGGGCAAACCACGGAAACATCACCACACGAAGCTCTCTCTGATTTTCCTGCGCCATTGTTGATGTATCTCTAAGGTTTGAGAGCTTATTCAATAGAAACTATAATAGTAATATAAGGTGGACATTCATTGTAGCGGTTATCTTAGAAACGAGTAAGTGCCAAAGAAGTCTTAGGTAGCTGATAGGTGAGTTTACCAGCGTGAATGCAGTGGGCATGGTGATGAAGAAGGCCGTACAATATCTACCATTCACATAGGAGAGTGGTCCCTTCCCTCTGCTCTCTGCCCCCACCACCTCAACAGATAAATTATTGAAAATACATGTAAGAGACCAGCTATAATATTCTCACTAAATTTATTGAATGATAAATTTTGGTAGAGATTCATTTCAACTCAAGAATAAATTATTATTTAGATTCTAATTGAATGATAATTAATCGATAGATTTTTAATTGTGGGCTTGTCCTTGTATTGAGATTATTCTATCATTGTGAACAAGGTTGATCAACTGTGCATTTTGTGCAACCATCAAAACACTATTGTCAAGTGGTTAATAGCCCATCTTGACATGACAAGAAAGAAAATCAACAAAATGGAATCCATTGTTGAGGCCAAAGCTAAAGTTAGAGATTGATCTAATGCCAATATGGACACTAGTGTGTGGGAGGTGGCTAAGGAATTGGCCCAAAAATCGGATAACTAGGGCATTATAGAGGACCAAATATGAGAGATTAAAGTTTTCATTCCTTCTGATGACAAATAATAGGAAATGATAAGGGCTCTCGGTAATTAAAGTGAACCAAATTTTGATAAATAGGAAATTGGGTAAAGTGGTCAAGTTCAACAAGGACATGATGGAAAAAATGAACTCCTCTTTTAACACCCTGCAAGAAGAGCTAAGTACAGGAAGAACGAAATGAAGAAATATGAGGAGACTCAGCAGATTGCTACCTAGTCAGTGAAAGAGGGACTTGGTTCAGATGTTTCTATACATCAGCACAAAAAGATTTATTTTCTTGACACTCTCAAAGAACTCAACAAGGAGTGGAAGGAAGTTCATCATTCTTCAATTTAGTTTTTTGTGTTTTGTTGATGGACTCTGGTTAGTTTAGTTGCTGGACAATTTGTTGGTTTGATTTTGCTAGTTGAATTCATAGCTTGTGAATTCCTTTTAAATTGTCATTGTGACTTGATGTTATTTTTGTTGGGTTTGGGCCCTTTTTATATTGCACTTAATAAAAACAATATTGTGTATGGTCAATTGAGAAATATTTGAAAGAATAAAAAAAAACCATGTTAATTAGGCCCTTGGTCTATTAGTGAAGTTGAAAGATTCTTACAAAGCCACCAGAAATAAAGTCTTTCCAAGTACAAGACTCCAAAAGTGAAAAAAATAAAGAAGTTTGCATCTCTTTATTAATGTAAAACCTGCATCCAAAATAATCTTCATTGGACCAGTGGATTCTGGTTTGGTCGTCCCATAATTATTGTGGTCGATGCATATTTTCCTTATTTCTTGTGCATTGCATCACATGACTACATATCTATGATTGGTATTGGCAATCTTCTCAACACATGTTTTGTGCTTCCTAGGTTATCTACACCATGACACTTTGCTTATACAAATAAAAGAACACTGTAGAAAGTTCATCTTAAATAGTTTGGCAACTCATATTAACCCATAGTAATTTTCTTCCTCATTCTGATGATATGGTAGAATCAATACCCAACTTGGTCACGCACCCCACTTATCAACATGACACTTTCGACTTTGGTATCCAACTAATATTGATATTGGTTCCCTTAAGAATCAACATCCCCTTATATCCTCCCCAAATATAAATTAGGTGATGTCCACGACACCATCTACACTATTCTAGACATTGTAATGGAGGCACCCAAACTTATTGGATGTATAGAAGGGAAGGTAAAAGTCCCTTTCTGAGAACTCCAAGTCTTTATCTACATACAGTCACATGTTCTTAGATTTCTCCCAAGATGCTTCGTCTCAGGGATAGCTCTGCTAGTGAACTAAGAACTCTCTCCACTTTCTATTACCAAATCCTTGTTCTCTAACATCTATCACTTCTAGTACCTCCAGACCTAGTTTTTCCTTAACAAATGTTTGTCCTCAAGTTTGGACATTCCTACTAATGTCCTCCATATCTTCATGATATAGATGGAGATGAATAAAATGGAATACATTGTGAACTATCATTCGGGCTGGTGACTTTAGATTATAGGGAACTTTCTCAGTCTTTTCAACAACTGAGAATGACCCATCAATTCAACAACCAAGAATTGTACTCAACTCCTTGAGTTTCTTAGACTAAATGACATCCATCTTCAAAAATACCTTGTCAACAACTTTAAGCTTAACACCACCTCTCCCTAAGTCATCATAGTGCTTCATTCTTTTTGTAGCCTTAACCAAGTTATGTGTTGCATGATCTATCCAATCTTACCACACCTGTAATATATTTCTTAGATATAGACACTCCCTCATGTATCACTAAAAATGTAGTAGGTGCTAGTGGTTGATAGCAAGTTTCTAATTTAAATGGTGGAAATTGATTTGATGCACTCTTCTACATGTTGTAGCTAAACTATGCTAGGTCTAATAGACTTGACAAGTTTGATTGGTCTAACCAAATAAAGTGCTTGACATAATCCTCCAGTACCCTGCCAATCCTTTATGTTTATCCATGTGTCTCTGGATGATGACTCGTACACATAATCAGTCCCAATTAGCTTTAAAAACTCATTCCATAAATTACTAGTAAAGTGGGAATCCTAATCACTAATGATGCTCTATGGAACACCCCAATACTTCACCACATTCTTGAAGTAGTCAAAAAAATCCTCAACCTTGCATGGTGCCTCACACAGAACAAATGTGGCATACTTTGAGAACCTATTGACCACAACCATGCTGCTACTATACCCATTCACTTCTACAATCCAAGTTAATAAAGTCCATACTTACACTTGCATGTGGTCTCATTAGCATAGGTAAGGGCAACAACAATCCTCTCAGAGGTATTGTCACCACGTTGTCATGTTGACAAATGAGATAACTTCTAACATGCATTCACTCACATCTTTTCCAATATTTGTCCAATAGAAGTCTCCTTCAACCAATATGAGGGTTCACTTATGCTCTGGGTGCCTTGTCCATAAATTGTAATGACATAAGGTGGGTAGCAATTCTACCACATCTTGAGAATGAGAACAAAAACTATTATGGGTGAACAAGAGTAGCCCAATCATTCAAGACAAGCATTTTATAGGGTTCTTTTATTTGCATAAGTGAAGTCTCATAGTTAAGAAATCCAAGGACACACAAAATGACATTTGGTGAGCAAGATGTTTAGAGAAATGCAAAGCAATATGTGAGTTGAAGTAGTGAATTAGTAGAGATTGACTCAGAGTCCCCATATCAGAGATGATGCTTAGATATTGTGTTGGAGATGTCAACTTGGCCTACCCACCCCAATAGCCAGCTTGACACTTAAGACTTGGGTATCTGACCCAAATGCATCCTAGCTCCCTTAGGAAGTGATATCTCTCTACAAATTGTACTTGGTCTACCCCATTACTTTGGATGGCTACATTATTTTGTTCATAAACATGCATTATTTGTTCCATTTCATTGATGCAACTCAATGTTTATTGCGAGCGCTTTGTTTGAAATGCAAGTTGTAGCCTATATTCTTTGAGGTTTTGTAGACTTATTTATTTTGAGGCCCACATACTCTTGACATTTCATTGGCAAAGTTCAGTGTTTTTTGAGTTCACATGCTTCCATTAATGTGCACATAGAGGAGGTGGTTTCTTGTACATGTTTCCTTCATATGTACAACTTGAGTTGGCCTAGTGGTGGAGAACTTGTGCTCTTTAAAGAGAGGTCACAAGTGAAAATCCCACAAGAGGGTAAGGTATGTTTGCCTCATTTGCAGCACACTTAGGTGCCTCCCCCAAAGAGTACAAGGTAGTCCTATATCGTTGTCACTATATGGAGACCCAAAAACATATGACTAGTATCATAGAATATAAAAGGACCTTTCCTTTCCCTTTTCCATCAGTCCAATTTGGAGATCACACCATTATAATTGGCAGTTATCTGAGTCCTCTCACCATAACCATTACTACTCGGTCTTGCCTTTATTGCAGGGTTTTCTCGCAGTCTTCATACTTCCAGCCATGACATTTAAACAAAGCACACTGCTTCTCATTAATTTGAAAAAAAAAAAAATGACTTGTGCAGATTTGAACTTAAGACCTCCCACTTGAGAGGCTTCACTGAAATATGGTGAGCATTAATCTTTCCTTGGCATTGGCATTATCTAGTCCATTTGGTGGGTAGTTGGTGTGTCGGTCACTGTTATTTTTATGACATATTAATTTTATAAATGACAGGATTCATTGTATTGCAAGGTCGGTTGTATTATTGCCAGCCTCGACAAATTTATGTGGGCGCACTTATCAATTATTGCAGCGCGTTATTATTGTGGAAGGCCCATTAGAATTTCGTCGGTGCTACACTCAGTATGAGGTAGGCCACACAATTAATGGTACGATTTGTATTTTTGTTAGGGTTTGTTTTAATAGACGAGCTTTCATTATATGTCGACCTGCATTCTGTTTTTCTTGATGGCTTGTTTGCAAATGTGCGGTCTGCTTAATTTGTTTGGTTCTGTTCACCAGATCTTTTTTGTCTGGCCTATGGCGGGATTCCCCAACATTCCATCATCCGCCTCCTTGAAGCGTCGACCAATCTCCACTAATCTGCCTTTACCCCACTGACCATTCGATCATTCTAATTGATCCAGTTTCTTTAACAAAGTCACGTAGATTGTTTACCCAAAAACTTGTAAGGCGAGTTTTGGCATTTTTAAGTTTATTTATCATTGCTAAGGCTTGATGCCACTCCCAAGGGTCATCCAAGAAGGAGACCTTCCTATCATTATTAACATCCAAAGCGTGGCGTTCTGTAAGTATTCTTTTACAAGGTACTATGAAATATGAAAGTCCATGTTGTCAAATTGTAGGAGGATTGTCAATTGTAAATATACTAGCACTTGCACCGGTAGAAGGTGCAAGGGATATGCTGATAGGCCATAAATTTGAAAGCACCATTCAAAAAATTGTGTAATTATAGAAGGAAGACTTGTAGTTAGCAACATCCACTTTGGGTGATTTGAAGTTGAACTCTAGGAAATATATATATATATATATATATATATATATATATATATATATATATATATATATATATATATATATATATATATATATATATATTTATATATATCGAAGGTATTTCCACCAAAATAATGTAGCATTTGAATTATTTGAACACATTCGAGAATATTTTTTTTGTTAAAATATGCACAAGAAAGACAAAATGGAGTAAAGAGCCAGGCAAAATAAAATATTCTTTACATAGCATAGACATAAATTATAGAGCAATAAAACAACATTAAGATACTTTGGTCAATAAATCCAAGAACCTAACAAACCTTAATATTCATTTCAATCAACAACTACATAAGTGCCAGTTTCCATAGATGCAACTTCGTACCTGAAGGAGAGGATATATAGTCACAAACAAAGCATGTATTTTGACATTTGAAGATTGTTGTGCCTCCCATAGACTTAAAAAACTATGCAATTTTCAACACTACACCACTTATTTATCTACAAGTTGATGCAAAAGAGTATTTGAATTTTTGCATAATAGGAGGAAGTGTATTCAAGTTCCATTGTAGGAAGATGTATTGTACATAGTAACATCCACTTATGATGAATTAAAGTTACAATATTGAAGGACTATATCTCTATGTTGGATTTCCCAATAGAATGTAGCAATGAAATAACTGGAACACCAAAATGAATGTTTCTACCTTTTTTTTGTTCATGTATCTTTATTAGGTGGGGGTACCTGTAGACGAGGGAAAATTACAAATGGTAAGCACCGAAAATGTGGTTGAAGTAAAAGAAAGAAAAAACATGAATCCTAGAAGAAGAAAAAAGGGTGTGCAAGTAAAATCACATACCTAGGCGTCATGTGAGAGCAAGTGTAGGTGAGCCTCTTCTTTCTTTCTAATAATATTGTATGGATTCCTTTTCATTTTGCAGTAGCGATCAAAAGAGAAGGCAGGTTCAATGCGAATGCATTGTAGGGATTTGACTCTGGAGACTGCTGTAAAGGTGAGGCCTTGTCTTTCAATTTTACCTATATCAATTGTGGCCCTATCTAGGGTAAGCCCTTGTGATTTGTGTATAGTGATAGCCTAGGCGGTAGTAAGTGGTAGTTGTGTGCGTTTGCCTCGGGTTATTGGTTGTATTGGGACAAGGTTTGGATGGTGTTCATCCCATGGTGGACCGTGGTAGTTATCAAATTCAACTGTAACATATGTTGGTAACTGTGGGGGCTTAGAGCTAGAGGGATATACAATATCTTTGACTTGTCTAAGAGATCCATTAACAAGGCCAGCTTCTACACATAGATTTGTAGTAAGCATTACACGCTGAGATCTACATAATAAGACTTCTTGTGACAATTGGTCATCATTGTCAAGTTCATCGGGGTGATGTTGTGTATTGAGTGCAGCACAGAGCGCAATAGGTACACGTAGTTGTTGTAGCCTTTTCCTATTGTGGAGTGATACCAGTTCATTAGTAGCAAACAAATGTATTGTTTGGTCAAACTCTTTTTGTTCAATTATGCTTAGATGCTTGTTTGTGCGCATCATTAACAACTTCCAATCATGTTTGGTTGGTTTTGCATTACGCATATTTTTTAATGCTTGGCAAAATTTAATCTGAATTGGATCATCACCTTCTTGTCTAAAAATCATATGCAATGTTACAATAGTACTAAATTTGTGCCATAGATTTCTTGCAAGTGTGTGTGATGCATAGATAGGTTTATCCATAACAGGTGGGAGTTGGGCAAAGTGTCCTATTAGAATTATAGAAATGCCACCAAAGGGGAGGTGTTGTTTATGTGGTATTGCTTCACGTAACCAACTGTCAATTTTCAATAATAGTTTTGGGCCTATGAAGCTCATCTCATCAATGAGAATGTATTGTATAGTTTTCATGTCTTCTTGAAAAGTTGTCAATGTTTGTCCTTGTAGGGGTTTCATTTCTCTAATTGGAATCTTGAGGGTTGCATGTATGGTCGATGCTTGTATATTAAATGCTACGATTCCCGTTGGAGCGAGAACAAGGAGTCATTGTACTCTTTCTAGTCTACAGTTCTTAAATGATTTTCTTATGCAATTAATTAGATATGATTTTCCAGTTCTTGTTGTTCCTTGTATGACCATGTACAAAGGTTCTGTTGCACAAATAGCCATGGAGTGGTCCTTAATGAGAGAAAGGGCCATCTGTTGTTGATGTGATATACTATAGTTTTGGTTGCAAATATTAGTGTTGGGATGAATATGTTGTTGAGACATCTTGTTTCAATGTACAAATTGAATTGCAGTATCATGCAAGTGCGAAGGAACATTGTTTTCTTCCCATCTATTAGTGTTGTCAAAATCACGCTTGCCCAAAAGGTCAAGTTCATCTAGGTTGACACTATTAGCAAGACCCATTTGGGACAACAATTCCCACTCGTTCATTGGTACAATGTCAGGTATTTCCACCTCACCATCAGAACCATTTTCATCTTCAAAGATGGCTTCATTTTGTTCAGTATGATTAACATGCCACACATATTAGTTTTGTGTATTCAAGTGCCTCCAATTACTAATGATTTCTTCTTTGGTAAGGCCAATATCACGGTCAATTGCTCTAAAAGGTTTGTATAGTAACAACTCACTCCAACAGAACGTCTCATATTGTTCAGAGTCTTTTTCTGGAATTGAAAAAAACTTGGGAAAGACCTGGACTATTGCTTTGTCTTTTCTAGAATGCCATTTGCATCCTTTGTGAGTGGCAACATATGTATAAGATCTTGCCGATTCAATTAGCGTAACCTATTCTAAGTGAGGTGGACATTGCAAGTAGGCTTGTATGTAGCTAGATAGTATCTCATTACCATTGCTTGTGTGCTTTAGGCGGTGCAAAATCTTTTTTCCAACATTCAGTGATATAAATTATCGGTTGCAAATAACGAGAGGAAATTTTTATAGTAAATGGAAAGTTTCTTGTTCACTAATGTCTCTCTCTACAACAAGTTGAGCCATGAACTTTTGGTATGCTTTTAGGGCATGATCTTGCAGGCTTGCATCAGAACAGATTCTTTCCAACATATCAACGCAGCTCTCTGATTTTTCAACTTTAGATGCATACTTGGCAATGTATTTGAGAATGAGTTGTCGTGAAGTGACAGGTTGATAATCTATATTTTCTCTCCATATGGAGAGCATATGTGGGTTATGGATGTTTAACCTATCATCATTTCTAAAGGGTTCAAAGGATTTGTGTCCTAAGTCATTGCAAACTAGTTTTGACTCTTCACATGTTCTCCAAGGAGCTTTATATCTACATTTCATATTCATACCTTTTTTACATAGGAAAGTTCACTGAGTACACTTTGTGTGTCTCTATACGCGATTAACAAGCTCTTCATAATCAACATAAGGATTTGTGAGCACGCCTGATGGTGCGACGCACACTAATTTCTTCTCTATGACGAGCATAGTAAAGGCGACTTCTCTTCTGAGATTGCAGATTAACGGACTTACTGTGAAGCGGCTATCTTTTGGAAGCTTGACCATTTAAATCCATCGGCTAGAACACAAAAAAGGGGAAAAATGTATTGTTGGTATTTTCTGAAATTGTAACTTTTATACAGGCCTTAGAGTAAAATGCTAGAAGAAAATTAAGATCTACTTTTTTTAGCATTTTGTTAATAGTTCCAGAAAACAGATGTCTAAAAACTATTTCCAAGTAGAGGTTATTTGAATTTGAAAGCTCCTAGTCTGAAGTAGAGATAACAATTTTGGGCAATGGAGAGATTTGTGCACGACATAAAATCCAAAGAAATAGCTTGAACAAAAATAAGGTAAAATAATTCCATGTTGAACATAAGGTAGACCATGGTTGTTGAACATAGTACACACCATAGCATAACAATAAATACAAGCATAATATATAGTCAACGAAAGGAACAAGTTTTGAAGGGGTCTTGGAACCCTGTACAAAAAGTTGCTACACCAACAGTAGTCGATACAAAGTAGAGAAATATGAACAACTACAACCAAAACTCTAAAACATTTTTTTTTTCACGTGCTACTGGAACATGGCACGTGAATTTCTTGTAACAAAAAGTTGATTTCATCTGTGAAATCAATCCTATCAACTTCAACAATGGTTGTTTTCATCCGTGCTTCATTGTTATATGTTTCCATATTGTTAGACAAGGTGAAGAGAAATCGATTGTATTGTAGATTTCTAATAACATTCTCAGAACTTGCATATTCTTCTTGATTAAATTGTAGCATATAAAGGTCTTTTGCAGGCATGCCAACGAGTCTAGTTGCAGCTTCGTCAAAAGTAGTCGCCCATATAGATCCCGTGGGGTCTTCAAGCTTGGCTTGAAGAACATATCTATAATCACAATCTGGAAAAGTAGCTACACACTTTGAACAAAACCATTGTCCTTCATTGTTTTGTTCGACTCTTTTTTTCCACTTTTTTCCCTCAATCTCCATGGGACAAGCTAGATAACAATTTTTTTTTGTCTTGACAAAAACCAAGGTTGCTCTAATGATGCATTGTAGGGGCTTTGTCAAAGTTGAAGGGTCTTGTGCAATATTGGAGATTGTCTTTCGTGCTAAGAGTGTAGGTGCATCTAGAAGGTTTGTGGTTGGTGTGAGAAGATCAACTCCATTTTGTGCAAACCAAGTTTGTAGTTGTTCAGTTTCTTCGATGGTAGGGTTGATAAATAATTGGGAAGTGCCTAGTGTACTCACAACCTTACCATTATATTCTGCAACCCGACCATTTTTTATTGCAAGCACAGTAACCTTTTGTAGATGGTATATCTCCTGCAATTGTGTGCCTTCCTTTTGAGCTGATTTTCCCCACAAAGTAACATTTATAGTGGAGGTAGACATATCTATCATTTTTAGACTCCTCCTAAGAACCTCAGTTGAATCACTTTTTCTTTTTATTGTAGAGGAAGGATCCACACATATGACAATTCCAACAAGATCTACATAACAGTTAGTAGGCTGATTATGGATATCTGCGATGGGTGTGAATGAGAATTGAAGTGTTGGAATTAAGAGGTCATCATCACAAAGTTTGAGCCTTGAATTATCTGTTAAAGTGATTCCTATATCACTATTAAGCTTATTGTAAAACTTGTTTGTTGTTTTGATGGTACCAAGAGATAATGTATATACGCTCCCAACTTGAACTTGTTGAAAATAAAGGTCTGTAATTCCATTGAAATAGGTGACACGAACTTCAGTCCGCTCACAGTCAATCAAGTCAAAACTAAACATGTGGCCATCACCATTTTTGTTGCTAAAGTGGTGGATTTCCCTCTTCAAAGTCACATGACCCTTTATCATCCATTGTGTTTGAAATGGATTCAAGCTCCTTACAGGAGTAATAGTAGCAGGGGGAGGTTTCTTTCACAGAGATGCATGCAAGCCAAACATCAATTTTGCAGGATTGGGATGTTGAGTTTCAACAATATCTACCACATTTGTGCATGTATCTGATGAAGTCCCTACATGTTGTTTTGTAGGTTTTTTCGGTTCTTTGAAGAAGAAGGTGGGTTCACCTATGATATCATGATCTATGCAAGAGACTTCTAATTCGGAGAGAACAATCCACCTATGAATTCATAAGATATGTACAATTAGTAATGTGTTATGATTGCACAAGGAAGCGAAAATGTTTAATTGCAACAAAGACCTAGTAGCTATTGCCTCACCTGGAGTTACATATAGTAGGAATAGTGAATCCTTTGAGTTGTACTATAGACCCTTTTTGTAGGTTCCCTATTGTTATGAGATCATTAAACTTACTTGGCAAGGTTGCTTTTTGCAAGTGTAACCCATCTAAGAGTTCTAATTTGTATCTATTCACTGACCCAGTTTGTTGACCAAATGTTGGAATGGCAAAAACTTGAAGAAGGGGATGTAAATCTAAGTTGCCATCATTGATAAGCTTTATTGCATTCTCCGTTAAAGAGTGAGACATGGCTTAAAGAAGAGACAGTTGACCTATAAATTTGAATAGGTGGCCAACATTATTTGTGGAATAGAAGTACTACGAAGCTTTTAAGGGTATAAAGGACAATGCAAATTAAGATCATAAATAAATGACATGCAATTCTAAATCAGATAGAAATGGATTAAGTACCACATATAATATCAATGCACATATAACAAGTGTTTGAAAGGGTAATCATAGTACGCTATTTTTTTTAAAGACATGGTGTATCAAATATGTAAGGGACAAAATAAATATTGTAGGCACTTTTAATTAATAATCGTAATGGGTGAAGGCAATTTGCAATGCTAAAATGGAAAGATAAGAAGACGTACCTCCACCCAACAAATAGAGAGAATTTCTTCGAACAACTTGTTTAGTCAAGATAGGTGCGCTCCTACAAATGGGGGAAAAATAGAAATCATAGTGAGAGAACGTAATTTAATGTGTAATTTGGTTAATGTTGGTTGTGATGTTGTAGCAGGTATCATCGCTTTGTGTTAGTAAAAAGAAACATGTTCTAACAAATATACATTCAATTATGAATGGGTGATAGCTCAAACAAACAAGTAAATATAATTTTATTAATCCACATTGCGAGGATATATAAACAATCTTAGAATGAGCATAAGATAGATTAATCGAGAGTATAGTACGATATAACTACTACAAGCATAGATTGTGAAACCCAATGCAATATTGTACTTTTTTGGGGGGAATGAATAGTTGAAGCGAGGTGGATCAAATAATGCACCTCTAATTTGAGTCATCTCGTAATGATCAACAACTGATGTGTACATTTATAGTGAATGAAGGAAAGGGGTAAAACAAGAACTTAAATGTGAAGGTGTGAAGAAGCTACAACTTAAGTTTTCTGAAATGACAACAAAGTGTTATAGGAACTTGATTTTGAAATCAAATGAAATAAATCTTGGGCGTGAAATGTAAACAATCCATAGTGACAAAATAGATAATTTGTCTAATTTCAACACACAAACACAAAAGGTTGAATCGAGCATATAAATGAAAAAGTCTTGGAAACATAGAGCATACTTTTGTATTGTTAAGTTTAAATGGATGTTGTGTAAATCTTTACCGAATTTAATTGCGATCACCAGTTCTTTCATGAATATCTTTAGTGTTGCAACAATGCTTGCCTTCAAAATTCCTCTAGTTCCTCTAGTATTGCCTTGGATCACAATTTAGCTCATTGGTAGTGTTTCATGTGTTTTCCATAAAATACTAAATGGTTGGTTCACGGAATACAATCCCATTTGGTTGAATTACTCTTTGCCTTTTTGAACCAATGGAGATGTGATCTTGGAGTTAAGTGTTTATTCTCAGTTTATGTTGTTGATTTGTCTTCTTTGGAGAAGTGATTACCTTTAAAATATTTATAAAAAAAAATTAATTTAAATGTAAAATAAATAAAAATTTTCACTATATTTCTTCAATCTAACTATAAAGTTTTAAATTAAAAAATCTTTTAAATTATGTTTTAATTAATTTTTTAAACCTTTGACCATGAAACAATCTAATCGAAAACCCAAAATAAACTAGCAATACAAAAATTCCCCCCCCCATCAAAAACATAGTTGATAAATCTAAAAAGAGAACCAAAAACATATAAAATCGATAGAACCATTTAAAAACCCGTCTTCCTCCAATGAGAAGGCACACCAAAAACAAAACAATTAAACTTGCGAGATCATCCATTTTTTGAATGAAGCTAAGGCCAAGTTTCACATTTTTAATCAAGATTTTAAAACTTTTGACATAACTTTAAGGGACCTTTTCGTTGGTATGATTCACAAAATTACTAAAAATTCCTAAAAACTATAGTGAAGAGATTATGAGTGTGTATGGACATTGATTTTAATAATTGTGAACTATGGCAAGGATAATAGCAACTTTCTTCTCAGTTGCCCTTGGTTCCCACCTTAAATCAATTATAGTATCATAAATTATATACCTTGACAATTTTACTATATTTGACACCTACTTTAGTGTAAATTCCCCTAGTTATTTTTAAACCTATTTGTACTATATGATGTGCCTTAAAATTCCATCATTACTTTCACACTTAATTCATTGTCAAATATAAAAATTAGGACCAAATCCTATATCATCACTGTGTAAAAATGTAATATAACTATAAATAATTACAATTTTAAAAAACAAATATAAAAAGACATCTGACAGGACTTGCTTGTAGCACACTGGACATCTTTGAGAGTACAGATTTCAAGAATTCCATTGGTCTAATAGTGCATCGGGATGTACGATTCTGGTGAGATTTTGAATAGATTTGAATGTTTTTATGACTACAGATTTGATTTGATCGAGCTACTAATCATTCCTTTCTACCAGGTTGTCTACTCGATTTGAATGTGTTTGGATTTTAATAGCCCTTAAAAGAATGATTCTTATCAATGCATTGAAGCGGCGACTGCAGAGAGTTTGGTTTCAATTGGTGGGTCTCATTTAAAATATTTCTGCTTTAGTAGGGTTTCATACATCTTCCCTGAATCTTCAAACACCTATCTAGAACAATTGTTTGTAGGACTTCTCTGGTAGTGCATTGTTGTTGATTTTCAATATGAGTGAAGAAACATGGAAGATTTTGATCTAGGGTTTTTTCTTTAAGCTTGATATCTAATATTTGTTTAACTTGCTTTTGGATTAAACCGTGTTTGTTTATTTTTTTGGAGTTCAGCATAGCTACCCAACACCTCAAATAAAGTAGGCTAACTAAAAGACTATAGTGTGAATTCCTTAGATTCCATCCCGGAAGAAATTGGAAACGAACTTATATTGGTATTTTTATACTACGATTAATGTCATTAGCCTAAACAATTCTCTGTGTGCCTGTGCGTATAATGCAAGGTCAAAGATGGGCATGGCCGTTAGTTAACTTATTTGTTTATTTATATGCAGAGCTACGGCTTATTTTTAGTTAACTACTTTTAAGAATAATAATAATAGTACAGCACACACAAAGAGACAACGTGAAACCCACTATCCAACTACGTATTAAACACATCATTCTGCACAAGCCCAAAACCATGTTATATATAAATCGAAGAGGGGAGCAGTGCTCTCCGTTGTACAGTCTGTTGA
The DNA here is from genome assembly GCA_027943335.1 of Chamaecyparis obtusa. NCBI lineage: Eukaryota > Viridiplantae > Streptophyta > Pinopsida > Cupressales > Cupressaceae > Chamaecyparis > Chamaecyparis obtusa. The sequence continues at coordinate 147,675 of BSBK01008178.1, read as the reverse complement.
TTGCGCAGCCACGTCAGGAGCGCCAGTCAGAAGAAACCCCACGACCACGAAACCCATTATTTCCTTCCCTTCCGGCATGAACGCCATTGCAACAAATACTTAGGGAAAAAATTAGAAGAAATGCCTAAAAGCCTTCGAAACAATAATGCAGAGGCAAAAAATTTATACGGATGACAAATGTCGGAGAAATACTATATTTGCGAGAAGCGTCCAAACATTACAGAAGATGAGAAGAAGGCAAAAAATTTATTTGCCATCTCTGAATGTGTACTACTCACGAACACACCAATACAATCACAGAGAAGAAACTGTTAACACCAAGAAACGATTCTGTGACTGGCGAATGAGAAATTTACCCTCACACTTTGTTTTTCTGGTTCCTTAACCAAAAGACTCTACACTAATAATATTTTATGTGAAGACTTCGATTGAATGGGAAAGAATAGACTGGAGCAGGAACACGTGAATAAAAGAAGATAGTGCATATCACATTTTCTACTGAAAATAGATTACCAAAGCGCCACTTTCAAACCACTATCGTCCACAGATGTTCAAAACCCACTCCAGGAAAAACAGTAACGGAACTACCGAAATACTTTGCAATGGAAACAGGAGAGAAAATTACCTTGAAACGTCAGGAGGTTGAATTCGTTTGACCACAACACGAGTTCTCTGCAATAAAAAATGGTTTGGTGTTTTCCTACTTAATGGGTCGTAAGAGAAAATGATAAACATGGGAATGGGATATAGGTGAGAAGTAAATGTTGCTGGGGTGTCAAACACGACACCATGATAGAAGGTCTGAGATATGTGTGCGTTCCCTGCACTACATTCAATCCTCCCAGCATGAAATTGGTAGATGCAGGAAAATGGTGAAAACGTGAGGCGATTCCAGTTTTCAGAAGGTGCACTGTAGCGTGCTGCATCAAATTTTGGGAAGGTGTGCAGCGTGCCAAAGAAGGATGGTTTTTAAAACCACTAAATCGGTGGTTTTCAAGTGTGAAACAGGTATTGAAATTTCCGTACGCGAGCAACCTCGCACGATAAGCCTATCGGCTAATGATATGAATCCATAGATTCCAAGTACTTCGTTTGTATAATTTCAGCCATTTGATTTGAGTGCATGTTCCATACGAATTTTGAATCTATTGTAGACTTAAAACAGTATGTTATCTTATACCTACCCTACCAACATACTTGAGTTTGCATAACTTGTAAAAGAATTTGATCCAAAAGAGTTTTCATTCTCTTTCTAAAGGATCACCTCTTTTTTGGGCAATTCTAGGTATCAAATGAAAAATGAAATAAATAGAGATTGTCAATATGATTATTTTAAACATTATAATTCTATCTATAGATGAGGACCGATTTGCTTACTGCGATTCAAGTATGGAGAAAAGGTTTGCAAGTAGTGTGTCCCATTATTTAGACTTGATCTCTCTTGAGTAAATAGGATTACCCAAGAATATGTTCAAAAGTTGGATTGTTTCAAATCCTAGGATCAATCAATCAATTATATTTATATTTTTAATTAGAATTCTACTCATATATAAAAAATATTTTCCTATCTGTAATATAAGGTTGGAGAGATCCTTTGTATTTCTATCTATAGATGATAATGAGGCACTTTGCATTTGTAGTGCACTTCATAATTTACACTAGTTGACTCCTAAATAAAGCAAAATTGCCAAGAATCCACCTAAAAGTTGGAATATTTCAAATTCAAAGATTGAAGCTATTTCCCATTTCTATATTATTGAAAAAAAAATATAAATTCCTACTACTTTCTTTTTTCCCTTGTATACAACCATAGATATACCTAGCCAAATGTCCTGAAGCCCCATTAGAGAAATTAGTATTCACAATAATCAAGAAAGGACGCAGGAAAAACAATAAGCTTAAATTTCATTAGTGCAATTAGTATTCCCGATAATCAAGAAAGGATGCAAGATAAGCAATAAGCTTAAATGTCATTAGTGCAATTAGTATTCCCGATAATCAAGAAAGGATACAAGATAAACAATAAGCATAAATGTCATACGTAATAAAATCAATTCAAGAACATAAATATGCAAACCATGAAATGATTCCTTGGTGTTCTCCCTCTCCTACAATGTGGGCTCTCAAAATTGAGCTAATGATCATGCTAGCATAAGAGTTCAAAGAAATTGTGGTTTTTGAAATCAGAGATTTATCTCTCCGTTTATAAGAATTTTAGAGGTTTCAATTAAGACAGCATGATTGATGGGGTTATTGAGTATGATTGAGGAGTTGAACTCAGAGTGACTAGGTGTTCAAATCTTATTAACTCTCTTAATTGGGAGATTTATTGATGAGAGGAAAGGGTTAACTCAAAGTTATTGGGAGTTCAACTTTGCTTGACTACCTTGATTAGAGGATTGACAAAAGAGGGGAAAAAGTTAACTCAAAATGAGTAGGAGTTCAACTCTGCTTGATTGCCTTGGTTGGAGGATTGACTAAAGAGGTGGAATATGAGACTGAGATAGATTGAATAGTTAACTGATTACTAAGGGAAGAATTAACATCGTGGACTGAATAAAATATTAAGTTAGGAGAGAGAATCATGGAATCAAGAGTTTGTGATTGAGAAGCTAATTCAAAGTGAGTGTGACTTAAGATTTGTGAGGATAATTATGATTTAAAAAAATAAAAAATTATGTACTTGCACAAATGGAGATATTTAGAAATAAATAAGTACTTATTTATTTATGAGAGGATTTATTAATTAAAATTAAATAAATAAAATTTATTTCATCATGAGAGGGGAATAATTAATTTTAATTAAATAAATACCATTTATTTAATTATGAGGTTGAATGTAATTTAATTATTACATAAATTGAATAATTAGGAGGGAATATTAATTAAATTTTATTATTTAATTAATTATAATGAGACATGGAATAATCAAATAATATTTAATTATTTAATTATTTTGTAGGTGAATAGGTGATGAAATAAGTAGGTAATTAACTATAAATTTAAGAGAAATGATTGTTTTGACTTTAGAATATCTAGTAGAATGATGTAATTAATTAAATAATAAATATTATTTAATAATTTAAATGGGATCTTAGTGAAATTGTTGCTTGCAGGCATGAGACACTTTACGTGTTTAGAAACGAAAGTGGAAAATTTTCATGGTTTCTAAACCAATTCATAAAGTCAAAAGCTAAGTGGTGTAGAAAACAATAAATTTTCATTTACATGATATGTTGCACATAGAAACTTTCCAAAGCACTAACTTGTGACTCACCCATAATGGTCACCTTGACATGTGCAACTACCTCACAAAAATCATCCAAAGTGAAGTTCACCATAAATACCACCTACCAAAGAATATCTCCTCATCTTTATTTCACTAGCTAGTAATCTAAATTGTAATTAAGAAAGCTTGCATAGTCCCAAAATAGAGACTTATGGATCTAGTCCCCTAATTTTTAGGAATACTATAGTGGGTGAAAAATAATATAGTTATATATAATGTACACAAATTGGTACTCTAAGGTTGAGATAGCTTAATGTCAACATTCCCCTACTTGCAAAAGACTTTTCAAGAGTCATTATCTCAAGGCCTTGAGGCCCATACAAGCAACAAACCTACTAAACTTCAGTAGACTCACTATATTTGTCAGTGCATCTAAAAAAATGACTATTGTATTATTTTTTTGTCTATTCCACCATGTCATGATGAAAGGGAAAGTGAAAATCAATGTTATTTGTTCTAGTGTGGTTAGTAGGATTCTTTGCTAAACAGATATAACTCCGGTAGTCACTACTCTTGTCTTCTTCAAGTTGGCATTTTTCCATGGTTGGATCTTCAAGATTATATTAGATTAGATAAATACAAATAGATTCAATCGAGATTATAAATATTCTTCCAAGTACTTTATGTGACTATTTTATGGAACATGTTGATCACCTTCTATTGAACTATACATTCTGACAACATTGTTAAAAATGGATCCATGTCTAACTTAAATTGAAATCCCCTTTATATATATATATATATATATATATATATATATATATATATATATATATATATATATATATATATATATATATATATATATATATATATATATATATATATATATATATATATATATTTCCTTTCTCATTTTAAAATTTGACCTCTCTTGTTTAGATCTTCCTTATTTGCCTATATATGGGAGGTAAGTCCAACAATTTTAATTTTAAAAAATTGGCTAGAAATAAATAAGAGGATTTTGTAGAAATAAAATTTCATTAATGGATCAAGTCTCGCTCACTATAGAAAACTCAATATTTGAAACATTACTAGATTGAGAGATAAAGGGTTCTAATCACTTGTAGGATATAGGAAGTGGAATGCAAGCATAAATACTAGGAATGGATGGTGTAGAAAGGAGTCTAGGCCTGGGAAAAGAAGATGGGATATCCTTGGGTTGCTCTATTTAGAAATCAAATAATGTTTGTGCTTTTGGTAATATAGGAAGAAAATATCTTGATGAGATTGTAAAGGTTGAGGGATACTAGGTCAAAAGAGGTCAAAGTAAAATTTCTCATGACTTGTTAAAGATTGATAGAGACTATGATTAATCATGATAATTTATCTATCATGGGGAAATGTAAGGCACTTATGGATAGGAGAAGCAATAAATTTCATGGAAGTGGGGTGGAAGGAAGTCCAATTCTCGCTTGGAATTTATGAGAAGTTGGGATGACAAAAAAAAGTGACATCTAAGAATTTCTTACCAACTTCAATAGGAAGGGTAATGGAATCATAGATAGTACAAGTAAAAACATTGAGAATCTTAATCATCATACTACTCTATAAAATACTCTATAAAATTGTGTTGTGAAAATATTTTCCTTATTTATAACATTCACCCTGCATCTAGCACCAATGAGTACTTCCTGGGAGAACCACAAGGTCTTCACTAGAGAGGCAATAGAATACCATGTGCATTCATATTGGTGGATTTAAAATGGGCAAGAAAAGGGGGTAATATATTGCCTAAATAGGGGGAGGGGGTTTTTTTGGGGAGTGGTTGGGGGTTTATTTAGGAAAATAGGTGTGGTGAGTACCATGTGGGTATTTGAGAGAGGTGACAAAAAATAAGTTTGGGGAGAAAAAAAATTAAAATAGGGAGATTCTTTAGTATGCCATGAATGCACATGCTATGATTGAGGTTCACTGAGTGAAACCCCTCTAAAGAGAACTTACCACTATTTCTTATTTGAAATGTAAAGAAGACCATCACATTCTTAAATTGTCTCCTTAGGATCAAATACCAAATATAATTTGATGGGTTCCTACACACTAATTATCTATGGCTCGTCAAATTATAATTGTCTATCAAATTACGTTTACATGTTTTGTCTTTTATTTTTATAACGTCTTGTCCTATATTTTAACATTACAATAGAAAATCTTAGAGATTTGAGGATCTCTATCAAATTAAAAAGAGGGACCACAGATATGTGATAACTTAATAAGTTTTCATATTAGCTCATTTTCCTTTGTAACATCACTTGGGAGAAATGATAAGAAATGCCACTTAAACTAAGATTATAGCTAAAAATGTATTTTGCCTCTATCACTAGCTAGACACAATATTTGGAAAGAAGATTATACACTTAATCTTAGAAAAGATATTTCTATTATTTTAATTAGTAATTTAATAATTTCTCAATATCAAATCACTAAAGCCAATAAAAATAGTCATTTGAAATGCCATATGTCAAGAAAATATCAATGTGAGATGACAAAATCCTTACTCTTCACCAAGACAAAGTCCTTCATTTATGAATCCTTTACAAACATTGAAAAATCAGTAATACTTATGTGTGCATTAATCATCCAATTAGAGCCAACAATATTCTTTCACTTGAGAAACCATGTTACCCTTTCATTAGGTAATCCAAATAATTCTTTTAGTGTGATAGTTTTATATCACTCTCATAAGAAGAGAGATAACCAACTAAATCATTTAATGAATAATATATTCTATACATAAAAGTAATGGGATGAGATACATAAGAAAGTAAAGTACTTTCTAAAGGTCTTAGTCTATTATCTCACATACAAACATGTGACAACATACCCAACTAGTGTAACCACTTACTAAAAATTAACACATTAACGTATGAACCCTAGTTTAAATTATACAAAAAAAAATACAATATAACAAGATCTAACACATGGTAATAACAATGTATCATAAAGACTAGTAAATAAAGTTCACTATTTAGATGATAGTTTTTCAATGCTACAAATATAGATACAAATTCTAGGCCTATTAGCCTAACTTTTTGTTCATGTTTCCAATCATGGAGACAAAGTGCCTTATGTTTCTTTCACTAACTTCAAAATTATTTCTAGTCAATGCGCTACTTAACTTTTTAACATTAGATTTGATTTTTCCTCCTTCTTCTTCTAGCATTAAGACTCTAATTGCTTTACTAATATCCTCCTTAGTAAAAGAGCCATCTTCTTCATTTCTTCTCACTTCTACTCCTACAATAAGCTCTTGTACAAGGTTTGCATTTAACCCTTGCTCATATTGCATTGGAAGACTTATGAGTGGTACCCCAAACCTTAATCCTTCTATCATTGAATTCCACCCACAATGGGTAAGAAAGGCCCCTGTAGAAGGGTGATTCAAAATATGTAACTGTGGAGCCCACTTTGGCACTACCAATCCCTTTTCCTGCAAAATAATCGAAGGAAAGTGGCTTTCAAATACAACACATTTTATCTATTGAAATAATATTGACAATCGTGTTTTAAATAGCCATGAAAGACTTAAAATTGGTATGTTTCATTCACTTAAAGATTCCAAAAATGTCCACAAAAGTTTCACAATATGAATAAAAGCTGTAAGAAAATAGAAATTTGAACTTGCATTTTTTATACCAAATAAAACCTTAGAAACCTGTATAAGAAATTCCTACAGTGTTTATGAATTAATTTGAAAACATAGAATAATCAATTAGAAGAGGTGATCTCAAAGATGAACGTACACAATAACAGCTACAGTGTTGTGCAACATAGAAGCTCTCTTCAATAATTTTACCCGTTATGTTTATACCTAAATTAGAACCAAAAGAAACATTCTATTTTCCAAAATAAAACTACAAGACAGTAATCGCCCTAAAGCACTATCAATTGTCTTATATACATAAATAAAACACTAAGATCATTGTATTTAAAAAAAAAAACACACAGTATAGAAGAAGAAACATATTCTGAACTTTTGACTTGTTTAGGTAGCTTATAATTTGTTTAAGAATATAACACATAACTTACCCCGATCTGATCATGGAAGCCTTGCGGCAAGTTGTTTGCCGCAGGCAAAACCCAGAGGAACGATACGTTGCTCTCTTGCACACCCATTGCGATTGCGGCGAGCTCTGTGTTCGTCAGAACGTACTCGCTGCCAAAAGACAAGACCACCACCGAAGCAGCAGCTTGCCTATCGAGCCACTGCAAACAAATGTCATCAGTGGGGAGTGGCGGGAGTTTAGGCATGAGTAACCCAACAGGGAAAACAGGCAGCTTCCTCAGCCTCTGCAAATACTCCACGTACACTCCCTCCAACTCCATACAAGTATTGCACGCAATTGCCCAACACTCCCGCATACAGATGCTGACGCGCTCGGAAATGCTAAGCCCATCTGCGAGACGGTCCTTCTGATATAACTCCAGGGCCCTCTGAGCTTCAAATGACCGGCGCTGAATGATCGGTGAAGGGAATCCGGGCGGAGAAACTGTCAGATCCTGAGGAGTAGGGTTTTCCGGTAAGATGTCCAGCTGGGCTTCCCCAAAGCTGAAGCCGGTCATTCCCATTATAAGGAAGAATATTGTGGGAATGGGAGCGGCCACTCGAGGAGCCCAGTGCTGCACAAAATCGTGGATCACCAAGTCTGGCGACAGCCGTTGTAACAGCGCTTCGAAGGGCTTCTCCAAAAGATCCATGGCGGCTCTCAGTAAAGGGACTAGGGCTCGCGCTTCTGCTCTCTTCGCAGCGTCTGCGGTGGACTCTACGCCAGCTGGCAGTCCTTCCACGGAGGGCATCGCCAATTCTACCAGCTCTATTCCTTGTACATCCAATATTTGAGGTTGGATCCGTTTGATATTCAGCGGGGTTGAGACGAAGAAGATTTTAAGACCATGAGTGGCAAGGCTTTTTGCGAGCTCCAGGAAGGGTGTTATGTGACCGTGCGTGAACCAAGGGAATATCACCACACGAAGCTCTCTCTGATTTTCCTCCGCCATTGTTGATGTATCTCTAAGGTCCGAGAGCTTGTCCTATATAAATTATAATAATTGTATAAGCTGGACATTCATCGTAGAGCTTATCTTGGAGAAGAATAAGTGCCAAAGAAGTGATAGGTAGCTGATGGTAAGTTTGTGGTAGATGGCTGATGGTAGGCCTCGTGCTAAAGATCTAGTTGCAAACAAATTAAGCGTACCACACAGTTGCAAACAAGCGGTCAAGAATATTGGAATTCAGGCCGACAGACAATTAAAGCTCCAACGGCACAGCCGGCTATCCAGCCATATCGATATGGCTGGATGCCCATTCATTGCGTTCTATCATATCACCGTACTTTTGTCAGGGCAACGTCTAAATCGTAAATTAAAACGAATGCATGTGCCTCCCTCTGCCGGCGACGGCTATACAGTCATATGATTAGACAACTTACCAAGGAGACACTTTCAAAAAAAAAACCAAGTGTATGAGTTCCCCTTGGTAAGTTTTCTAATCACATGGCTACATAGCCGTCGCCCCATCTGCCTCTATCAGAATGTTCATATAAGCATCACCTTCGTACCTTCACCCTGCATCTTGCCGAACAATACAGATGTTGTCAGTAGCATCCTCCGTCCTTTCAAGATTTGACACTCAAATAATTTAAACAATTCATTAATAGGATTTTGATTTGTGCATTTCTATTTGTAATATTTTTTTAACATTATTATTAAATATAAATACAAATAGAAGTATTGTTTTTGATAGAAAAAGCAACAAGAGGTTGCTGGTCCGTGGTCCAGAGACTAGAGGTACACTAATAGCATATTAATAACATTAGTTGCAAAGCAGTTTAACAACAGAAACAAAATTGTCTAGTCACAAACATGTAGGTCATTTTCAAAAAAAGTGAACCATAGTAGCATAACCAGTAAGTAGATAAAATATTAACAATAACAAGTTACACAGGGCCAAACCAATGTTTTAAGAACTTAATCAAAAAATAGGAAATCAAAAATTGGGACCTGGGACTAACATGCCCATGCCAGCACAAACACCTCAAGGACAACAACAGCTAGGATCTCCCACCCAGATGTTTGGACATCAGGGTCGTGGCCCACTCTTCCTGGCCCATGCCAGCACAAATAGAAATATTGTTATTAATAATACAATTTGGTTATATTTTTTAATTCTTATTTTCACTCTTAATAATACAAATATATTAAGTAAAAAAGTTATTAACAATAGTTAATAACTTTTTTACTTAATATATTTGTATTATTAAGAGTGAAAATAAGAATTAAAAAATATAACCAAATTGTATTATTAATAGCAATACTTGTAAATTTGTATTTATATTTAATAATAATGTTTAAAATAAATATTACAAATAGGAATGCACAAATCAAAATCCTATTAATGAATCATTTAAATTATTTGACTGTCAAATCTTTAGACAGATGGAGGATGGTACTGATAGCTTCTTCAGCAAGTTGCAGGTTGAAGGTATGAATGTGATGCATGTATGGACATCCCCGTTGGAGGCACATGCATACAGTTAAATTTACGATTTAGATGTTGCCCTCTTGTCATATCACTTGCAGCATAACTTTAAACTAGCAATCGCACCTTGTTGTACAATGGGTATGTCGTAGTTATGTACAAGGATTATTGAAAAAAAGTTCTTGATAATCATCACTAAATATGTACATGTTAAAATAACCAATAAAATACAATCTTTTTGGAACAAAAATATACAAAGTGGTCAAATTACTATGTACTCTATGACTGAAAAAGAAATAAGGAGAATTGAGGAAAACTAGTAACATGAATTTTCATTTAATGTTTGCAATTTATTTCTTGTTTTCATCATTTTGCATGAAATTACAATAGCAATGTTTTCCATGCTTTTATGCATACTATAGTATTTCTTCATTTTTTTTTCCATTTTAAATCATCTAATCAAAATTTATTCATCCTTTCAGTTTGTTATGTCATTGTCAACAAGTATAAAGCTTGAGTGGTCTACATGTCCTTCAAATATATTGTATTCATTCAATATTTTGGTGAATATTATTGTTGAAAACAATTCAACACAAAGACATTCAAATTAATGGAGATCTCTACAAACTTGAAACACTCAATTTAGGCTATGATACAGTTGAAAAATAAGGTACGAAGGAGAAACACACAAAATGAGCATTGTTTTTTATTGATAAAGCATCAAGAGGGTGCTAGCTCGAGGAACAAGGGACTAGTAGCACATTAATGCAATTAGTCAAAATAGATAGAATAGTTTAATAGCATAATCACCAAGTCCAACTCTGTCCTTATCAAAAACATAAACCATAGTACTGATCAAAAAGATTAAATCAGAGTACTTAAAATGAAGAGTAGCAGTTAAAGTATCAGTCATAAGCCACGCAGGGTTGAACAAAGAGCTATAAAAACTAACATTAACCCCAACTGCAAAATAGGGGATTCAAGAGCCAAGCCCAACCAAAATTAACCAACCCATGGACACCAAAAATTAGTTCTTCCCACCCAATTGCTTAGACAACAGGGTCCTAGCCCACTCTTCCTGCAGAACAGAAAAATATCCTTGTTGTCCTCATCCACTTCTAGACTGCCGCCCACCAGCTTTTCCTACACATTACAGAGGGTCGTAGCCGAAGCATGCATGACCTTCAGGGCAAATTTGTTGGTCATCATGCATTGGTGCATCAGATCCTGCATATTCTTCTTAATCTCTGCAATATCTTTTTCCATATCTAAGAATCTCCTTTTGATGGTGCCTTTAAATTTGTTTTTGTCATCCAAAGCCTTGGTATTGTAATCAGAGGTGGGGGCCTTATCCAGTGGATCATGAGAAGGACTCAGGGGTGGGGTAGGGTTATTAGGAATTTCCATGGTTTGCTAGAGGTTAGGCAGGGGAGTGTTACCAGTCCTAAGGGGACTCATATGATCATCCAAGGAACCTTTCATGGAATCAGTGGTGTGGGAGTCTTTTCCAGACAGGGATTACTCTCTAGAGGCCGTTTCCATCAACCTGGTTTTACACTGTTCCTTGGCAATTCTATTTGACCTCCGGTGACCCGAGCCACTTAAGTTCACCTCCAGATTAACCTAGCTCTCCATCATTCTCCATTTTTTGGGCCTACATTTAGTCTCAGGAGTACTACCAGACTCCTTCCTATCTTTGTTCTCCATGGACTCAGAGACATAAGACTCCTCTTGACCCTCCTTCCTATTGAAAGGGTTTTTAACACATTTTTTGTGGGTTCTACCCTCTTTAGCACCCAGCTTAGGCTTTTGGATAATTTGGATGGACTGGGAGGAGGAATGGGTGGGATTTTCAGTTTTGGCCAGGGACTCCTCCTGGATAATCGGGGGGGGGGGGGGCGGGGGGGTGTTGGGGCACCGGGTAGATAGCTTTGTGAGAATGGTAAATGTAGAGAAGGAGACCCTGATGGAGGATAGGGATTGAATTATCAGGGTTGTCCTTAATATCAAGGATATTACTCTCTATGGAGTGCAAAATATAGACAGGTATGGAAATTAAATCCTTGTTTCTAATATGATTCAGGAACGGTAAGTGGTAGTAGTAAAACACAGTGAACTTACCTTCTAGCATGAAATATTTCATCACAATCAGGAAAATTTTTGGCCAGAAGTCCGACAGCACCTCCCTGTTGAAGCCCCCTTGTTTCTTCACCGTCCTTGAAAAAATGGTTGAGGCTGGTAGGGTCGGGAGTCCGACTGGTCTTTTTGTATTTCCTCCCCACAATAGAGAGCCCCATCGCCTTTGCTATGACCTCTTCGTTCAGCTGGAAGTGGATGCCCCCAACCGAGACACTCCTATTGTTCCACGACGAGATGAATTGTTTGGAAATTCGCTCGTCATGCCCACCTTTCATTCTGTCCATAAAACCTCATATGCCACCTTCATTGCAGTAATGAGTCACTAACATATCACAGGTGAAAGCCTCATCGATTTTATCAAGCTCAATGCGGAGAGTGTTGCCTCCCATTTCAAAGCTCTGCCCCTCCTACGCTAGAATATCCTAGAAACCTAAGAGATGAGCATTTTTGTAGACCATATAAAACCACTTATTTTTGCGAAGCCTTTCTGAGGAAAGATTATACTTAAAATGCAGGCCTTGGGATTTTTTGGAAAAATGGCTCCATATAGCCAGATCTAATGGATCTCCAAGTGCCATTAATAGCAATAATGTTAGGGACACACTTGCTATCCTTATTAGCCAAATAAGTCCTCTGATTTAGACAGCTCTTACTCCACACGTTTGAAAGGTAATGATGATTCTTTATGGGGTTTTGGGTTCTCCTTTTAATAATCGCAAAAATCACCTGAGCACATGATCCAATAAAGATTTGTAATGAATATGATAGCTTGGCACATTTAAATAGTAATATTCATTTCTCCCTTGATGAGTTGCTGAGTCACCGGAGGTAAATCACTAACTACCCTCCAACTATTGAGTTCAATTTTTTTTAGGCCTATTGCTACCATCGATTCAGCTAGTCGTGCGCTGGAAGCTGTTGAGCAGCTTATTGTGTTGGTGTTCAAAAATGCTTACGCCACTTAGGGTTGCCAATATGCCTTGAGACTAATGTTAGGAGAGGTTAGTTCCAAGTATGAGAGCTCTGCAAGGCAACTGGACCAACTATAGGGACAAGACTGCCCTCTACACTTCTAGCTCTGCAAAACCAAGGTGGGTACACCTAATCTAGACAAAACTCAACTCACTGCACACCTTATACTTCTGGATTCATAAAGTAGATCATAGTAGAGGACTACTAAATACTAACTAGGTATTCATTGAATCAACTCTACTATGCAGGGTATTACTACTACCAACCAAACAATAGATTAAAACTTGAAAATGGTACTGATATTCAAAGATGTAGGAAATATCCAAAACCATCAAACACTGGATTCAACTAAATATACTAATCCTTGATCAGTGCCATTATCCATTGGGCAAATCATCAAATGCAAGTATAGAAACATGAACCAACTATTGTCAAAGATTCATAGCCATAAATACAAGTATTCTAGCCCATCCACTACTTATAAGATCCTTCTGTAGACAAGTCAAAATGAATCCATGCCCTATCCAAAGTATTTTTCACTTGATCCTAGATCAAGAACTAAAGACTAGAACATATGCAAAGGTAACCCTATGCAATGGACCAGAAAATCCAAAACTCATAAGACTGACACCAAGGAGAGACTTGAAAGCTTGAAACAATAGTATTAAGTATGATGAATCATGTACATGTCTATATCAAAATTGAGACAACCACTTCAATAATCTGCAAAAGATACAAAGAAATTCTATTCAGCCTCCTACAATGTGACAGAGTTTACTACTTCCCACAGGAACCAAAAGCTTCCAGAACCATTACTCTATCAAAAAACACACTACTTATACCAATAGTCACCTTGGAATCCTCAAAGAGGATACATCAAGCTTCGAGTGACTAGGGTTAGGATTTCAACTACCCAACCAACCAAGAAATACATCAAAATTTACTGTAGGGGAAGAAAAAAAAGGCAACCCAGAGAGAAAATATCTCAGACAGATCTCGAGCACAAAACTACACTCCATCGGGTACAAAAAGCACCATACAATCGACCACAGAGCCCTTGGATCACTTTTGCGACCGCTGGCACCACCAAACCGATCAAAAATAGCTGCTAAAACCATAAATTTTGGTACCTCCTATCACTGCAAACCCACTTAAATTTGAATCCTAGTAGTAATGGTCACTGTAATGGCACCTACAACATATCGGCGGTCCACATTTGAATTTGGATCAACTTTATAACCTGACTGTCCGATCCTCATGCCTCGCGGGCTTTATGTCTTAACCAGACACCTCGGGTTACTATCAACGCAAACGCGACCAACCAATCTCTTATTCACGAAATAATTTTCTAAACCCACCTTTAACTCCGCACGATGACGCTTTCTCAATAGTTATCGCATGGTCGCATAACATGAAAATGGCTCATGCAAACATGCAACAAACTACCAACATTCACCACCATTACCTACCCCTGGTCATGGGACCCATGATGCATATCCATCTCAGCGCTCGCCGGCCAATCAGAAAGGGACACGTCGGCAAGACCCGACACACAGACCCACCTTTAGTTCTTAACCATAATGCTAGGTCTGGCAGTTAGTCGCATGATCACATAGCCTTGAAAAAGGCTATGAGACCATGCGACAAACCATTAGCGTTATGCCTCAGCCTTGCTAACAACTGCCACACCGACCAATCAGAGGCACCCATGTCACAAAATCTGGCAAGTGGACCTACACATTTTCTCATTTTCTTGGGCCCTCTGACAACATATCCACATCATCACCCGTGGACCACTCAGAAGATGTCGAATCAGTACACCTGTCATGTGGACCCACTTTAATCCTTCGTGCCCATATCCCAGATCAATGGACGTCGCATGATCTCATGACATGAGAATATTCCTTATGCTTATATGCCAACCATCAATTAAAAATCTTTTGAAGACCCGGGCCCACCATTGAGTGATTCAGTGACTAAAGGAAAGATAACCGTCCACCAGGTCGCTAGATGTTAAAGGATTAACTACCAGAATCAAGAGACTGAGAGACAACCACAAGTCGCTAGATCACTGAATCTTTACATCCTCGGGGCCCACTGACAACTTCACCACATCTCCGCTCTGCATCCAATAGAACTTTGCCACCTCAGCATCCTCCGACAGCAGCCCCACCCCTTTGAAAAGTTGCAGTCTTAAACAAAATCAACAGACATCGCATGATCACATAGAGCCAAAAGGTTCTATGAGATCATATGACAACCATAGGATCTTAAGGAAAGCTGCCAGCTGGACCCTACCAACTGGTCGCAGTAGCGCAGAAAGGCAAAATCGGCGTGAAGGAGGAACTGGGAGCATGTGAAGAGGTGGAAAACATCGAAGCATTTCAATGCCAAAAGATAAGTGCATAAATGTGGAAAGGCACAAGGTCGAAAACAACTAGGGTTTTCATGCAGACCAAAAAGGTAACAAGGAAATAGAAAACATCATAGGTTTTCGACATTTTGCCAAATTCTGAAACTATTTCCTGCAGACCTTAAAACTTAAATATCTCCTTGGGTTTTGCGATTTAGGAGATGCAATCTAAACTGGAGCAAGGTGACACATTAAAGAACATGGGGCTAAGAGCGCAAACTATGAAACACCATAGATTTTCTTTGCACATAAAAAAAAGTTTGCAGCAGGGTGGGACAACTTCAAAATTTGCAGGGAAGAGGCCATTTTCATAAGATTTTTGCATTGACAGGAAAATGGACTAACACACTGATCTCTAGCATAATAGGTCTAGCACGCCACCCCGCACTAGCACCACTTTTGATGGCCTCAACAACCACTTTGGAATCCCCCTCGACCTCCAGCTGCCTGATGTTCATTTGTTTTGCGAATTTAATCCCCAGAGAAGGGTTGTTCCCTCCGCCTGGGTGACAGTACAATTATTGATCAGCCCAGCATAAGCCAGTAGACAAGTGCCTTTGTGATCTCTTAGAACACCACTCGCTCCTTGGTTGAGATTATTTTTTACCTCATCAAAGTTTAACTTGGTCTATCCTCTGGAAGGGGCGGCCCATATGGTAGATTTCCTAGCTATCCTTTTAGCATCATCAAATTTGGAGAAACCAGCTAGGAGGTTCCAACTATCACCAATTCTCACCTCCCAGGTAGCAGGAGGATAGGAGGGAAGCTTCCACTTAGCCATCCTGACATTCTCACATAGGATCTTAGTTCCAATATGGAGACAGGTCTCAGACTAGTTACTATCCTCTCTGAAAATCCTGTTGTTCCTTTCCTTCCAAATAGCCCAGTAGATGTGAGGGGGTAGGATACGCCAGAGGAGTTGGAGCAGGGGGTGATTGGAGGGAGATCTCCAGTTATTAAATTGATGCACTTCTCTACCCAAGGCCCACAAGATACCCAATTTTTCGATAACCTCTTGCCAAATGCTGGTGGCATAATCACAGTGGATGAATAGGTGGTTCATCATTTCCTCCTCCTTCTTACATAGGACACATATGTTCACCATGGAGAAGCCCCTCATGGGTTAGGACCTTACCATGAATTAGAGTCCACTAGCAAAAATTGATTTTTGGTGTGAGCTAAGGGATCCACACCTTCTTCCAGTTCCCCAGATTACTCTCCTCCTTCAGAAGAAGATTGGAAGCAGATTTACCAGAGAAAGTACCAACCTGGGTGGGTTCCTAGATAATAGAGTCATCAAGCCCTGAAATTATGATATTAGTCAGGTTTTCCATGATATCCTTGGCTAAATGTTGCAGGTCCGGTCTTTCCCTTAACCGATTAGGTATATCCTTCTAGTCCCTGCCAGCGATGTAGTTGTTGACTCTATTACCTAGGATAGGTCTGAGATAGTCCATAAGAGGTTTGAATCTATAGCCCAGGTTAGGTTGGTTCAAGATCCAGTGGTCATTCCAAAATTTGATGGATCTCCCATTTCTGATTTGCCAAAGAGCTCCTTTAGACAGAAGGGTCTTGCATGTATAGATGCTCATCCAGAGTTTGGATCCACTTGGGAGGTCGCTATTATGGAACATCCTCCCGTAGGGATGTCCTTGGAGGTACTTAGCTTCCATTAATCTACAAGAGTTTTCCTTTCTTTCTATGAGCTTCCATGCAACTTTCTTGGTAAGGGCTTTATTCATCAGACCAATTCTTCTTAGTCCCAGGCCACCCATTCTTTTCAGGAGGCAGACATTGTCCCAATTGACAAGAGACATCCTCTTCTTTTCTTCAAACCCCGCCCATAGAAAGGTTCTTTGAATCCTTTCAAGTTTGTCTGCCATGTTTCTTATGATTTTAAAGAGGGATAGGAAGTAAACAGGGATCCCTTGGAGAGTGGAGGCCAAAAGCTGAAGTTTAACAACATTGCTTAAAATCTTCCCCTTCCAACCAGTTAGTTTCCTCTAGGTTCTCTCAAGGATGGAATTCCAAAAATCCTGGGACACCTCTTTAACTGTAAGGGGGAGGCCAAGGTAGGTAGAAGGGAGCGAAGCCACCAGACAACCCAAGATTTGAAGCACCTTATTTTGTAACTCCATGGGGGTATTGAAGAAGATCAGCCAACTCTTTTGATAGTTAATACACTGTCTAGAAGCCCAGGCATAACTTTCAAGGATTTGTTTCCACCGTCTAGCCTCAATCACTAAAGAATACCCAAAGGGGAAGGTGTCATCCACAAACTATTCTAACACCACCTAAGTAAGGGTAGAAGCAGGTTTGATGCCTTTTATTCTTCTCGTAGCAGACAACATACATAGATTCCTGCTAAGCACATCAGCCACCATAATAAAGAGGTAGGGGGAGAGAGGGTCTCCCTATCTAAGACCCTTCTCAGGTTTGAAAAATCCACCAGGGGTGCCACTGACAAGAACAAACAAGCTAATAGTTTGAGTACATTCTTGTATAATCTGAATAACCTTCTCATTAAAGCCCATTTTAGCAAGAATTTTAAGCAAAAATAACTAGTTAACTTTGTCATAAGCTTTATAGATATCCAGTTTAAAGGCCATACCTAGGGCCTTGCTTTTGTCCATAGAGTGGATGATTCCATGGGTGGCTATGGCTACATCCAAAATCTGTCTACCTAGCACACAACCTTTCTGAGTAGTGCAGATAATCTTGTCTAGAAGAGGCTTGATTCTGCCAACCAGGATCTTGGTAAGGATCTTGTAGAAGGTATTGTAGAGGCTGATGGGTCTAAAATCTAACATAGAGGTAGGATTGTCATGCTTTGGGACAAGCACAATGTAGGTTTGATTATGTTGTCTGAGGAGGCACCTAGTCCTAAAGAAGTCTCTGGCAGCATGGGTAACATCAGTCCCCACAATGTCCCAATACTCCTGAAAGAACACCGGAGGAAATCCTCAATCCCGGGGGCTTTGTATGCTCCTATAGTGAAGAGCACATTCTTGACCTCCTCATGAGAGACCCGCTTCGTAAGCATCTCATTATCACTAAGATTTATAGCACTTTGGATGTGATACAAGAGCTAGTTTTGGATGTTGTTCGGGCATATAGGACCCTCATTAGAGTACAACCCCTTAAAGTAGTTAACCGCAACCTGATTGATTTTATCCTTCTCCTTGACTTCGTTCCATCCTTCATCCATAATAGTAGTGATGGTATTTATTCTTTTATGGATGCTGGCATACCTATGGATGAAGGTCGCATTCCTGTCCCCTTCAGCAAGCCACTAGATTCTGGATCTCTGCTTCCAGTAGATTTCTTCTTTTTTTAGGGTTTCCTGCCACTTGTGTCTAGTCAACTCCTCCTCCACCTGAATCTGGGGTGGGTAGCTTCCAGAAGCCAATTGGGCCTGGAGGGAATCTAAGGTTTCAGATAGTTCTATTTTCTCTTTACGAAAGTCTCTGAAATTATGTTTACTCCAACCTTTAACCTCCCTTATGCTAATTTCAAGCTTTTGGGCTATTCTGAACATGGCAGCCCCCCTGATATTAGTCTTCCACTAGAATTTCACTTGATCTCTAAGGATGGGTGAGAACACCACATAATTTCAAATCTGAAGGGGGTCGAGCTGACTTTAGGGGCATCATGCTAGCAGAGAAGGAGGGGGTTATGATTCGACGTAGTTCTAGGGAGGGAAGACAAGGAAGATTTCAGACAAAGGTTCCAAGAAGAGGTGCCAGGACCTGATCCAGCCTCACCTGGATGAGATGGATACCCTTCCTATTGTTGGTCCAAGTGAAGGGGTTCCCTTTAAGAGTGATGTCAAGAAGACCTATGGAAGAGATAAAATAAGCCAGCTCCCCCATGCTATCAGAGTAATCCATTAGACCACCACACTTTTCTGAGGGATAAAGGGGGGTGTTGAAGTCACTTGTCAGCAAAAAATTCATAGAATAGTCCTGATCTAGCCGATGGCCAAGATCAACCCACGTGGAAGCTCTACTAGACTGGGTATTAGGAGCATAAATATTAAAAGTGATCCCTTCTTCCTGAAGGTGACAGCAAGGAAGTTAGGCGAAGAAGTAGCCAGCTGACCAGTTATCCTATTAGGGTTCCAGAGCGTAGCAATACCACTGGACGCACTCACAGCTTTAGAGTAAAGGAAAGCAGCTTCCGACTAAAGATTGGGCACAAGGGTAGCAAAATTACTAGCAAACATCTTAACCTTTTGTAAGAGTAGAACATCAAGATTGTGATAAAAAAATGTAATGTTTGACAACATTTTGTTTAAGGGAGCTATTCAAGCCCCTCACATTCCAAGAAAGGAAAATCATTTCTTACTTTTAAAACTAGATTCTAGGGTTTGCTACTTACCTATTGCAACATCCCTTATGGTCCCTCTCAATCTCTTTGCCTAGTCTGAAGGCCTTCCCCTGGGAGTTTCCATTCCCACATTAGCCATTTTAGGCTTGGTTTTATTTCTCTGTGTTTTCCATTCCCCATCATCATCCTCCAAACCATCAAGGGAGTTGGAGGAGTTCTTCTTCACAAGCTTTGGGGGGGGTTTAGCATCCTACTTTGGGGCTTTTAACTCCAGAGCAACCACAATGGCAGGCAGTTCTACCTTAGTAGGGTTAGTCATCCTCCTCTCTGGGGGGGCATTATGGGGTCTTTACCAGCTCCGCCATCAGCTGGAGAATTGGTTCCTTCGTAGATAGGAGATCAGGAGAACCAAGACTAGGGAACCCAACTTCCATCTCCTGGGGGGTCGATCTCACCTTCCTCTAGAGCCAAATCTTCAATAGCTAGGGTTTTCATTACCAAGGGTGGCCTAGTCTCCAACTTTTCCTCTTCCCCTATGGAGGGTGGACCCTCAACCATTCCTTTATCCTTGTTCCCTTTTTTAGTTCCCAACTTGGAAAACATGCAAGTGTCACTAGAGTGGCCTCTGCTATCATAGTTCTAGCAAAACAGGGTAGCATTCTCATACACCAACGCTTGGGTCCATCTACCTAGTTTAGATTTCAAAATGACAAAGTTGGGTAGGGTTTTATTCAAAGTGACATTCACACAGAATCTAGCAAACACCAGCCTAGATTTAGAATGGGTCACTTGGTCCATTGTGATGAATGATCCAAAGGAGTCACCTATCCATCAAAAAACTTTGTCGTCCTAATATTCGAGTGGGAGGCCAGGGAGACGGACCCAAACTGGGGCCGTTCTTGTTAGTTCTGTCGCCAGATTGAATCTGGGTTTCCATTTTGCAAGGGCTAGGAAGTGCTTTCCATAAACTCATGAACCCAACAAAACACAAGACAAGTCCTCTAGAGTGGTAAACTTAAACAGAAAAATTACCCCCGGCATAGCAGAAACTATGACAGAACCCTTGATCTTCTACTGGTTAGACACCCATTTTCTAACCATTTTGATGGTAGGTCAAAAGTTAAAGAATCGACCAACTAGGGCCAGCTGAAAGTCCACCATCATTCTATTCACCACCGAGTCCGGGAGCAACAGTTCAACACCTTCCTCAGTCTGAACGAAGTCCACCAGCAAAGCCTCCAAAGATTAGTGAGCTTCTCCAACAAGGGCCCCTTTCCAATTGGGTTTTGGGGTGGGGACAACGGGGGTATCAGTAGAAGAGGATGCTTTTTGAGATTCCCCCATTGACTCAATTATTGGGGCCGTGATAGAAGAAATCATGGCAATGGCCTGGGGTCCATTAGGGCCAGCAGGCGGGTCAGCCAGGGGGGCAACATCTCCCCCATGGGACACAGACATGGGAGCCTGTAGTTTGAAATTCAAGCTGAGCGGGAAGTTACAGAGCGGTTTACAAAATGAGTATTGTTATTATATTTCTAATTCATCTAATTTGTAGAGAAATACGTAAGGAATTCTATATCTATTGTGGATGAGACTTAGTTGCATATTTATGATAGGCAAGTTTAATGGATAGTGGAAGATGGATGGTTCATATTCAACAGTTGCATATGGAATATGTGTGGGAGCTAGTCATAGTCTATGTTGAGAATCTATTATTGATAATTAATTTATTTTTCAAACATCCCCCAATAAATTAATTATCATTTTTTTTTTAGATATCCAACCGTAATTAGAAAAATGTGGGCCCCAACTTCAAGCTTCTTAGGTACCCATTTACAATCACTAATCAAATTATGCATACTACATCCCCTTATCATAATCACTTTAGGTTTTCATGGCTTACCCCTAACAAATACAAATTTGAAGTAATTTCTTGAGTCACCACAAAATCTGCAGTCAAGTGGTTTTGGATCACCACAAACCTCACACTCAAATAGTTTCAAGATTACCACGAACTCTCAACAAGTGGTTTTGGATTACCACAAACCAAGAACACACATGGCTCTAATGACCAAAAATCATTATCACGGTGAAATCGTCACCATTTTGGGCTTTCCACCTTCTTTATCTACATCAAAAGTGATTATTGAGTTCATATAAAAATAGATCCATCTACCTATTACATGAGTACCCAATCATTGTACTCGCTAGTTGTATAGGAATTATTTTTAGATACATGGTTCATCAATATGTTAAACCAAAAATCTCTGGGGTGTCAGGTACAACCAATAATCCACCCATTACAAAAAAGTAGGTACAAAACATACTTTAGTTTTTCCTTTTAACAAAGGTGACTCGCGCAAGAAAACACTTGTCCAAAATACATAGCCCATTAACAACTATTCACTAATTCAATCTTCATATATTATTGGGACTAGAACCTCTTTTCAATAGCCTCCCAAAAGCTATGAACAATTTAACAAGATCAAAACATCAATCTCTTGAGGGATAGTATGTCAATGATCACTTTTTCAATGACATAGCCTTCATATTTAGATTAAAATTTTGAGTTATTTGTGAAATAATCATTAAAAAAATTAACTAGTTGTTAAAAATAACACTATGGACTTTTCAATTAAAATTCCAAAAAAATCATTTTTATAATTCAATTAGGCCTCGTTTGGTTAGTGGAATTGGGGTGAAATTGGGTGTGGAACTTTCACTATTTTGTCAAATCTGCCATTTGGGACGCTAAACTGCAATTTGGGTTTCAAAGATCAAAATCAGGTTTAGGCACCAAAATTAGTGGCACTATCTTCCGACCCAATAGGTGGAATATGAAATCATCTTCTGGGTTTTGCATTTTTGTGAGCCCCATTAATTGCAAAAATTTCTTTGACAATGAATTGAGTGGAGGGCATGCATTCAAAGAAATGGTTGAAGAGATTGTTGCTGTGGCCAACATGTTTTGCATCATTGATTCCATTCCATCTCTCAATTAGCTCGATTTACAAGGATTTCATTGTCGCGTGCAAACCATTCAACAAATATTCAATAAATTTGCTAAAAATATAATCGACAAAAACATTTGTTGTAAATTGGAAAAAGAAAAAACAAATGAATAAAATTATGTAAACGACATGGTAGATGTACTACTCAGAAAGGAAGAAACGAAGAGCCAGACAATCTCACGAAACCACATCAAAGCTATGATTTTGGTAAGTCTGAGAATAAATGCCATCTTTGCTTGTACAAATCTGAGTCTAAATTATTTATACTATTTTACTTTTGACTATTGGTGGAGTAAATGTGTATAACCTTTAGGAAATGTATTCTTTGTGTAGGATATGTTAATCACGGGAATGGAAACATTGGTAACATTGATATAGTAGGCAATGAGTGAGTTGTTGAGGAATCCTTCAATCAAACGGTCCAAACTATCTTCGAAATACACAAAACTAGAATTTCAAAACTTTATTTTGAGATAATCAGGTTTTGAGTCAAATTCTAATTCCTTAACCAAATGAGGCCTTAGAAGAAATGACATTCAATATGATATTCTTGTTACATTGTGAAGTTCTCATACTTCTATGTTACATAAGCATGTATTGTGTTAGAGATTCATAATTCAAAACAAATTATCTCAATCCTAACTCTAATAAATAGTTGTACGCAAGTAATAGAAAATTAAAAAACAAACAAAAGTACAAAGTATTACTTAAACGAAAACATCTAAAGAGTAAACTAAAATGCATATCTTACCAAGTTCATTAGTGAAATTATATCATAATTAATATATAATATATATTAATAATAATTATGATAGATTATAATGATTATATTATTTAAAATTCCTTACATTCTATTATGATTAATCATATTAATCTTGGAAGATTTGTACGTGAAATTTTTTTCTAAAATTTTACTTCTATCAGAATTTTTAAAAAGAAAAAGTTTACAAGAAAACTAAATTACCAAATATTGTATTTTACCATTCAAGTTGTCGATGAAATGAGTAAAAATGGGTCTTATAACGCAACATAACTTAGGAGTTCACTATTGAAGATATCATGGCGCATAGGGTTGATGCATCAACATCTAATTTAAGCCACTAGATTAGTCTAACTGGGGGTTAACAGTTTGACATGAGAGAGATCTCTTTCATTTTTCGAACAAGAACCAGTGATAAAAAATGAATGTCCAAATTATTGGCGAGAGAAAGAAAAAAGGGGAAAACTATGGACGACCAAATCTAATGATGATAAATGTTTCAATCATCTTGCACACCTTTGTATAAGCATTAACTTTTGGATTCAGATATCTGGTCGACCATTTTCAAATTAGACATTGAAAGCATCATCAACCAGCCACCTATCTCGACAGTGATCAGCCAGACAAAATATGACGGTTTAGATGCATGCTTCAACATCTTATTAATGTTGTATCTAGACCATATCTCAAAATTAGAAACTCATTAATGTCATGCTTCAATGCCATTAATTTGGAATTGAACAGATACGAACAATCCACAATTGGACACACCTCTTTCGCTCCAAATATCTTGGAATACAAACCTATGCACTGCATACTTTTCTAGTGGCGTGTGATGGGAATGATCAATAAAGTGGTAGGTGAAAAAGGGCAAAACAAAACCAGTGGTGTTGATCAATTTCATGGTCGTCCAAAGGCTCTAAGTAAGACTACACAGTAGATTGATAAATTTAGCTTCGCCTTTTTTAGATAGAGAAGGCCTACGATGTAAACATAATTTAAAAGATTTTTAAAAAATATATATGGTTAGTTATTTTTTACCTATTTGAAAGGTTGTATATATATATATATATATATATATATATATATATATATATATATATAATTTTTTAATTTTAAAATATATTATATAAAATTTTAATAATAATATTATTTGATGACATATTAACACATCAATAAAATGAATTAGTGTATAAGTATCATGTATTATTTTTTTATAACAATTTCATTGTTTTAATGATTTCATTTTATGTTTTAAGAAAAATACTGATCTAATAAAAAATAAATTTAAATATTTTATCAATATAATTATAATGTATATATTAAACATAATAAATATAATATAAAATATAAAAATAGAAAATAAATTTATATATTTTATTTGAGAAAGATTTTAATTATATAATATTAATTCAAACAAGGGGCTCTCAATAAATGCTGAGTTGCAAATAACACCTGTTTCCAAACAAGAAAACAATTGTCGTCCAAAATACTTGGGTGCACTAGGTGCAATGACAGGTGAATAAGGAAAATATGCAGTGACCAAAATAATTGTGGGCTGACCAAACCAGAATCAACGGGAATGCTTTTATCATTTTGAAAGCTCCAGGGGGATCGAGTATAGTGGTGTAGAGTAGAGAGTTTCTAAGATATTGCAATCTTGAACCCTGCAAGCAAGTAGATAGAGGGAAGGATTTCAGGAAAACTTGAAAGCATGAAACCCTAGAGTAGAGTTAAGGGTTTCTAGGGCTTTGATAGCTATTAGATTTTTCTTGAAGTAAGACCCTTACTATGGTTTCAATGGGATTTTTGGGATTCATTTCTTTTCCCTTCTCTTGATCTTTGCTATTTGATGTTGGCCTTTTTATAATTTTTTCTTCTCCCTTCAGCTAGCGTACATTGGTTGCCATAAATTATGAGGTCTATTTTAAAGTGTTTTCCCCTATCCATTGGTATGGAATGTATGATCTATTTGTTTCTTGTTTCAGTAATTGGTAAGCATCGATAACTGGTCTCTCTGGTTATGTATGGTTGGATATCATTTGAGGTTTCCTTGCAAACATGGTGGTTAGAATTTTGTTTGGTTATATATTTTTTAAAAACCATTCACTAATATTTTTGTTCATCACTGATCCTACCTTGTATCCATTACCATAATTCTTTTCCTTCCTTTAGCTCTCTTAAAACCCTTGTGAAATATGCAAATCTTATGTTAGCTACGAGAACTTTCTAATATTGAATTTTGAGTTTAACATAAAGGTTTAATGTTTTCATTCATTTTCTTTTTGCAAATAGTTTTATCTTCCCAGAATCAAATCTTGGTGGGTCTAGTTACATTTTTGAGTTTCTAGGGTTTTATAGCCATGCATAAGGTATTAAAAATTTCTAGTTTTAGGTACCCTTTTGATAGTTTACATTTCATTACAATGGAGCTACATAGCTATATGTGATTTAGTCCATTGAAACCATTGTGTCATACTATGGTCTCCTTAAAGATATTAGAACTCAAATTATGATTTCATTGACTTGATAGGGTTTATAGCGGTTAGAGGTGTCAAATTTAGTGTGTTTTCCTTGCCTCCTTTCCATCATGGCATCAAAATCTCTCTATTCAGATAGACTACATTGCAATAGTAAGGTACAACTCCCAATTTTCTTTTCAAACATTCAATTAAGATCCAGATGGTGTTTCTCAAGGTATGGAGCTAATCTAAGAAGAGTTGAGTCTCTTTATTGTCCTGATCTTTGATGGTGCTTTTGTTCTTGTTTTCTTAATTTAACACCCTATAAACCCTACAAAATTGTTTACACTAAACTCTAACCTCTTGTGAGTGGAGTGTCTATACAGATCAAACATAATAGATCCCGTAGGCTACTAGATTTCCATCATAGTGTCAACCTCAACTATGTTAAGTTGGAATACCATTATCTCATAAAACATATCTTAACTCCTTTTTCTAATACCTCTAATGATAGGGATCCTTGTTGAAGTAGGTAGGATAAATCTGTAGGATATTTGGTAGCTTTGGACCTATTTACAGTTCAACCTAGTGAGTGTCCTAGTGTGTGTTATCATTTTAGTATTTGGATACAATATATATGTGATGTCATGGCCTTGGTTAAGATATCTTGTTGACTATTCATTTTATAAGCCCTCGAGAGCCCTAAAAGTGAATTGCAAACACTTCATGAAACATTTCCCTTTTTCAAGGAATTTCTCAAAGTCTTCTCTTAAGTTTTACAAAAATATATTGGAGATATCTGGTTGGGAGAATTATTTGTGTCCCTTCTACAATGTGTTACTTACCCCTTGGCCACCTATGGTACAAATTAGTGAAGAGGCAGAGGAGGACATGTTTGTTTCCATGGATAATATTTTTTAGAAAAGTGGATTAAAACCCAAGGATATCAAAATCCTTGTGGTAAATTGCAGTTTTTTCAATCCAACACCTTATATTTCAACAATGTTAGTGGATAAGTATAATAAGGTGAACAATCATCTGTTGGAAGATTTTTGAGCATGTAAGAGTTTGGTACTTGGGTGTGTTGACATTAATGTTTTTTCATTCATGTCAACATACTAATTGTTGTTTCAGATAGTGTTTTTAGTATGTTCAGTGAATAGGATTTTAGTTGATTAAGTGACATGTTAAAGATCTTGAGTTGCAATCATGAGGTGTTTCTTAGGGGTATCTGTAGATGGTCTATAGAGATTTGCAGAAGTTTGGATGATAGTGTGAGTGGTGTATGATTTATTTATTGTTGGCGTATGTTGTAGTGTTCTTGTGTATAGTGGATGCACATTTTGTTTGGTATGTCTTGGATTTGATGTTCTAGAGATTGCGAGGTTGGTGGTTATAGGTGTGTGTGTGTGTGTATTTTGGTCTTGACCTACAAACACTAACACTTCAATAAATGATTACATTTGTGGGGGTTAGTAACAAGATTTTTAAAATCCAAATAAAATAGTATAAAACCCACTAAAAAATGATCTATTACTTCCTATTTAGGGTGAGTGTAGTCCATGAATGATGCTCATCAAATTAAGCATGGGACTAGTGACTTAACTACCCTAGAAGATGGAAGATTTTTGTATGATCATGATGCAATACTTGCATTCTTTTCTCAAAAAACCTTTCAAAATGTGATACAGGGGCATTCTTTGGTACTCAGTGAATCTGCATGGAGGTGTGTTGTTTTGGTTCTGTGGTACTCAGTTGCAACTTTCACCGATGGTCTTAGTTATTGAAGGGAGCTCAGTCGCTGAAGGAGCTCGGTGAAGCTTCTCACACTTGGTGGAACTTGTGCTTGGTGATGCCTATGATGCTCGATGTTTCTTGTCTTGGTTGGTTGTTTCATTGGTCCTTGGTTGTTTCTCTGGTGCTTGGTAGTTGTGGTTTACCTATTGGAGTTCTTGGTGATTTGGTTGGCCGACTTGGTGCATTTATTGTTGGTATCTTTTGTTGTATTTTCCTATATAGATCTAGAGGCTAACATGGAGAATTAAATGTTTGTAAGGCTATTTGAGAGCCAACTTGTATTGCATTTAATATTTGTTTGTAGAAGTTAATTATTTCATCCAGCCGACTTGTGGCTGAAGATTAGTATTTAAGGAGCGTTTGGGTAGTTGTTTAGGCAGGAGATTTGGGAGGTAGAAGGACATAGGAAGATAGGAAATAGATCTAGATCTTATGAGATCTTGAAGATCAAATTTATTTCTAATAGTTTGTAATAGCAGAGCTAGTGGTTGTTGGCTTGGAGACAATGAGATTACTTGGAGGCTTGCGAGATCAAGTTCAGATCCGCCTTAGGGTTTCCATTAATTGCTGATTCATTTCACAACTAGACTAGCTAAGAGTTGGATTGGATCTTGTTGATATGAAGAACTGTTTCTTTATTGTAATTGGCCCTAACCTGGAAGGCCTTACAACTGGGCATGTTAAATGAAAATTTGATTTGAGCATATCTTGTTGTGTTATTCTACTGTGTTGATAGTTGGCTACAAGGTTGGACTATCCTTTATTGGATACACCATCCTTGACTACGTCAGGTGGTATCAGAGAAAAGGTTTTTCTTGAGCGAAGGTTGATCTTGCAAAATTGACCTTGTTGGTGAAGAGATCATATGATTTGAGTTGCAGATCTATGGCATTGAACTTGTGGAATCTTGACCTGGTTGTTCATGCAAGGTGGCAGGATGATCTGACTTGCATACAACTTGGAGGTTGTCACAAGGTGGTCGGTGTAGGGTTTTGTTTCTTTGGGTTTTCTTATCTTTAAGGATGCCTCCGAGAAGATTGGACCCTAGAGCAATTAAAAATCTCTATGATGTTGTAGAAATGAAGATTATAGAGAAGGTGAAATTCAATTTCAGATCTGAGATGGAATTGATGAAGAATGACATGATCACTGAGATCATGAGGGCTATGGCTAGTGTACCTCATAATGTTGGTACTAAGGATGGTTATGAGGAAGTTGTTAAAGATTTTGAAGCTGTTGGATCTAGTGTTGATGATCGGAGAGACAGATTTGGTGAAGAAAGAACTGGTCAGTTACATAGATCTGGAGCTCAGTTAAATAATAGTTACTGAATGGAAGTTTCTACTTTCTCTGGTACTTTGAAACCTGAGAATCTAATTGATTGGATTGGTGAACTTGAAGATTTATTTGACCTTGAAGAAATTGAATATCCTCTTTGAGTAAGATTGACACAGACTAAGTTCAAAGGACATGCTGCTCTTTGGTGGAAGGAATTACAAAGAGATAGAGAAGATGAAGGTGAAATGAAGATCAATCGGTGGAGGTTGATGGTGACTAAATTGAAAGCTAAGTTCATACCTGTCGACTATGAGCTTGACTTGTTTAAGAAGTTGTAGAATTTGAAGCAAAAAGATTTGACTATTGAATACTATACCGAGGAGTTCTAAAAACTTACTATTTGGTTTGGACATAGAGAACTTGGTAAAGAAAAGGTAGCTTGGTATGTAAATGGTTTGAGATTCAATATTCAAGATGAGCTTGGTATGCTGAAGATTGATTATGTTGAAGATGCTTATTAGTATGCTCTAAAGATAGAAGATAGGTTGAAAAGGAGACAACATAGTAATCCCTAAGGGAAGGAAAATATTGATCACTTGGTGAAGGACAAACCAACTGCTGAAGATGAAATGAAACCTATAGAATAGAAAAAGAAGATATGTAGAGTTATCTTTAAGGGCACTTGTTATAACTGTGGTGAGGAAGGACATCGTTCTTTTGAGTGTACATAGAAGAAGCTTGGTGACTGACGGACTGCTGTGGTAAATGAGAACACAGGGTCATCCCACAATAGTGGGTTACACTTTTTGGCTTGAATTGACACTGACCTTCCAATTTTCAGAAAAACTTTGACATTTTGATGCATATTGCTGTTCAACCGTTCAAAATCAGAAAATGATGTAAACTAGAGTCCTTTCAGATTTTCTGTGTAGAATCTAAATATATTTTTTATTTTTTTAAAAAAATTAATTTAAATCAAAATTTCTTTCTCCCACAAAAACTAATATGTTGCTGAAAATGGCATTTTCAAAGAGTTACCATGACTGCGTAATGCATAACTTTTTTTCTATAAAAGATATCAATGCGATTCTTTCAAATATAGTTTGGTAACATCCATACTGAGGGCATCCAATTGGTTTCAAGACATTATCACATTTTTTGCATATTTTATGTATGCTCAAAGTCGACCAAGCTAATTTTTTGACCTACTTTCACTGCGTAACGCATAACTTCTTTTGTATATATCGGATTTCAAATTTATTTATTTTGGTAGAAAGAAGACTCTAAGATGAAGGGCACTGATATTTTTCAAAAATTTTATTATATTTTCTACTATTTTCTATTGAACGTCAAAGTCATATGTTTGAATTGGCCAAAAAACAAACATTCGTTTCACGTCAAACAACATACACCTAATGAATTCAAAACTGGTCAAGAGTATAGTCGTTAGAAAGCTGACTCAGAGAACTTTTGCATGGACTCAAGGTCATTTTATGAATGTTTCATTTGACCCTAGTGCTTCAACCCTGAAACTCAGAAATGTGCTGTTTTCTATTGGCTTTTGACAAAAAGTCCTAGAAAGGAAGTTTCGAATGAAACTAGTTTCATTCGAAACTTCTTACTTTCATTCGAAACTAAAAAATGCTAACCCCGGGTTGACATCTACGTCAACATCTGGGTCAAGAGACTTTCGAATGAAAGCTAACTGGTTTCAAATGAAAGTTAAATTTAACTTTCATTCGAAACTCATGTCGGCCAATTTGGTGTTTTTTCATGATAGCGACGATCGCATATAAATATAAGAGCCATTTTCTCAATATTTTAATTCAGAGCTACAAAATAATTTGTATTTTACATATAAAAAAGACATTTGAAGGTGTATTTTCCTACATTTTGTGATATTTTAGTGGAATAATCATGCAAAAGTGATGGGGAATCAGAAAAGAAGGTAAAATAAGAGTGCTCGACATTACTCACCAGAAACTAAAGAGAGATTACGAAGAGAAGCTCGTGAAAGGTATCATCGTGTGAGACAAGGTGTGACCCTATCTCTCTCTCTCTCTCTCTCTCTCTCTCTCTCTCTGTGTGTGTGACTATATATCATAATTGATGATTAGGACATATGTTAATGAAGTTCATGTAAGAACATGATATTGCAATTTCTAATTAGACCTAGAATATATTCAATAAAGAGCATGTCTTATTAATAGCTACATATATTAGGACTTGAATAATATGTACATGTATACACTTGTATTAGTCAACTTAATCAAGCCTATTAGAGGTCTATTAGATCTATTAGGGCCTAATTAAGTTAGATTGGCATATTAGTACCGACATAGATGCAACTAGACCTATAACCCAAGTAGCTTAGATGCAATTAGATCAATTGGACCCGGTACCTAATTAGACCTATTACTTGACAAAAGGGCATATTAGACATGTATTAAGACCTAGTCAAACCTATTAGGACATGTATCAAGACCTGAAGACCTATTAAGACCTATTAGACCTATTAGGACCTATTAGAAACCTATTATGTACCTATTCTAGGACATATTAGATGTACTTATAGTATTATACATCTATTAAGACCTATTAGACCTATTACTTGACCTATTAGAGGTCTATTAGACCTATTAGACATGTGTGTATTAATACCTATCAAACCTATTAGAACATCCACGAATACCTATTTATCTACCTATTAAGCCCTATTAGACCTATATTAGGACCTACTAGGAACCTATTATACATGTTCTAGGACATATTAGATGTACTTGCAGTATCATATACATGTATTGAGACCTATTAGACCCATTAGACCTATTAGGACCTATTAGAGGTCTATTAGACCTATTAGACATGCGTATTAAGACCTATTAGACATGTATTAAGATCTATCACACCTATTAGGGCATGTATCAAGACCTAAAGACCTATTATGACCTATTAGACCTATTACCTAACCTATTAGGAAAGTTAGTTTCATTATTATAGGGCATATTAGATGTACTTGTACAGTATTATACATGTATTAAGGCCTATTAGACCTATTAGGACCTATTAGAGGCCTATTATCTACCTATTAGATATGTATCAAGACCTATTAGATAGGTATTAGGACAAAAATACCTATTAGACATGTACTAAGACCTATGAGACCTATTAGGACATGTGTGAAGACCTATTAAGACTTATTAGACCTATTAGGATGCATTAGTAACCTATTATACCCATTATAGGATGTATATTAGATGTACTTATAGTATTGTACATGTATTAAGACCTATTAGACCTATTAAGACCTATTAGACCTATTAGGACCTATTAGATGTCTATTAGACCTTTTAGACATGTATTAAGACCTATTAGACATATATTAGGACAAAAAGACCTATTAGACATGTATTAAGACCTATTAGACATATATTAGGACAAAGAGACCTATTAGACATGTATTAAGACCTATGAGACCTATTAGGACATGTATGAGACCTATTAGGACATGTATGAAGACCTATTAAGACATGTATGAGACCTATTAGGACATGTATGAAGACCTAATAGACATGTATTAAGACCTAGTCAAACCTATTAGGACATGTATCAAGACCTAGTCAGACAAGTATTAAGACCTACTAGATGTCTATTAGACCTTTTAGACATGTATTAAGACCTATTAGACAGATATTAGGACAAAAAGACCTATTAGGACATGTACTTTTATAGTATTATACATGTATTAAGGCCTATTAGACCTATTAGGACCTATTAGAGGTCTAGTAGACCTATCAAGACCTATTAGGAACTAAACTTACACATGTCTACTTTAATATCTTTAATAGATCTACACATGTCTACTTTAATATCTAGTAAGTATTAAACTTACTAACTGTATCTCCATTTGCAGGAGAAGGGTCATCACAAGCTCAACAAGACCAACCTGTAGAAGCTGGAGAAGGGGCGTCTCAAGCTCAACAAGACCAACCTGTAGATGCTGGGGAGGGGACATCTCAAGCTCAACAAGACCATCCTATAGATGCTATAGAAGGGTCATCACAAGCTCAACAAGAACATCCTTTACAATCTTAAACAAGTACACATAGATCTCTATCTCTCTCTATCTCTCTCTTTATTTAAGTTACGTACCATTGTCTTGATTTAGTCTAGATTTGAATGATTATAATACACTATGAGCTTATACATAAATAATCACTTGTTCTCCTTAAGATGAGCTATCCTAAGATATTTTTAAATATTTTGTTTGTAGTTGAATTACAAGAAACACATGACAATGTCAGCCTAGCCCAATAGTTGAAAAGAAAAATTAATCATAAAAGCATTGATCATTTACTTGAAATGGATGTGAACAAATTGAGAGAGTATGCCAAACAACCCACAAATACTATGAAGAGGACATTGAATAAAAAGTCTAAGGATATAATTGTACAATTTGAAAATCTTGATACACTTGAGAAAACTCAACTATTATCAATCAAACTTCTTAAAGATGAGTTAAAGGAGCCATTGAAACTATTGGGTGTAGATGCAAGTTCAAAAAAGAGAAAATTGGATGACCTAGGAAAAAATGTTGTTGAAAGTGTCAAGGAAGGTTTGCAATCCATTGGGAAAACATCTAGAGTTACAGATAGGTCCATTTCTAGAAGAGTGATATTGACATCAATTTTAAATAAAAACATGTATCATAAAAGACAGATTTCCTCACTTTCATCTCATCTCGGGTATAGTAGGAAGACAATGTCGCATTACTTGAAAAGGAGAAACATTTTGGATGATACTACATTGGAAGGTAATTGGGCACTAATGTGTCAAGCTCCTCGCTCTGACAAGATTAATGAAATAGTTAGGAACTTAGTTATAACATTTTGGACTGATCATACTCGTCCTTCATCAAATAGGAGAGATGTCATGAAAAAGAGGACAGGGCCTAAGGAATATTTGCAGCACACAAAACATTGGCTGGACACCACACAACATGAATTGTATCTCTCATTTTGCAATTCAAATCCTAACGTCAAGATTGGACAAACGATGTTCGAAAGATTGAAACCATATTTTGTAAAGATAAATAAAACTTTTGAGACTTGTTGTTGTCGATATCATGCTGAATTTGATCTCTTCTTTCAAGGGTTTAGAAAGATGATAGAAGAAAGTGGTGGCTCTCAGAATGATTTTCCTAAACGACCAAGCCAATTCATAACATCGATCTTATGTGAAAAGACAATTGATAGTGAGATACATGAAATAAAATGTTTAAGAGGCACATGTGAAACATGTGGGGATTTAGCTAAATTTCCTTTTAGGGATGAAGATACTGACATGACAAGGATGGTAAATTGTAAGAGATACAAGTATGTAAAGTTTGAAACAAAAGTCAGGAAAGAATCAACAAGGTTGGAATATGTAGAAGAAGAGATACATGCTGCAACATTTATGGAAAATTTTCGTAAATTGATTCAACCATATATATGACACGTTTTCTTTGCTAAGTGGCAAGCTGAGCAGTTCCAACTACTAAGAGACACTTTTCCACTTGGAACAGTTTTATCTGTTGTTGATTTTGCAGAGAATTACTCTTTTGTTTCTCAAAAAGCACTTCAATCGGAATACTACTATACAAAGCAGGTCACTATCATGGTGCATGTATGTTATCGACATGCACAATTAGATTTGGATGGCATTGAAAGTACAACTCAAGAACAAGTCATAAAGAAAGAATATCACTTTTACATCAGTGATGATAAAGAGCATGACACTCATTTTGTTGAGCACTGTTTTAAAACATATTTTGGATATTTAGAAAATAAAGGCATAAAAATAAAAAAGCATTATGTTTGGTCAGATGGATTTGCAGCACAATTCACTCTCAGCAAGACCATTTTATGCGCATGTCCAACTATGTCAAATGTAACATCAGAGATCCCTACATGTGTAACATGTCTAAAAGAGCCTAAGAATCATCATGATGACTTCTAACAGTACGATCGGGCCTTGAGTAGCTATCATGCTTCGAGGGATGTGCAGAACCCTGTATAGACAAAGTGAGATCATACAAATTAATATTCACATCTTTCAAATGTTGATAAAATAATACTCATCTATTTTAAAAATGTAAAGATGTACGTACACAAATTGAATAAATTAAAAACTCACCTGCCCACTGCTGATGTCATCATCGAGTGAGTCCCGACATCATACATGATCGCTCCCTATAGGAGTAATAAGAGGCATCTCCCCCTAGATTAAAAAAATGACAAAAATTATATATACATTTATATATAAATCTTGAATCTCCAACAATCAAAGTTTAACTAAATGACATTAAAACAAATTATACCTGTGTAGACGGTGGAACCGGAACATGCTCTGAATCCCTCTCCTCGATCCTATCAACCAGGGTATCAATATGCTGCTATGCCTGATCGAAGCTAAACTTAACATCTGCCACATGAGTAGATGACAGTCGTCTCTCTAAAGATGAATCCAATGGAGAAACCAGATGTGATGGCATAGAAGCCGACTGATCATCATGTGTCAGCAAATCTAGGTAACCAGTCGCACTCATGCCAAACTCAACATCCTCGAGACCAACATTAGATAACCACTGCCCTGCACTCACTAAAGGGTCTATACAGTGTGCCTCTCTCTCAGCAACAATAGACTGGTCCGTAGGAGGATCACCATGGGCACCGCTACTATCATGATGTGTGTGATGAGGATCCTGTCGCTGAGTGTATCTAACAGTACCCACATGATCTCTGACATCCGCTATAGGGATACCATGCTCAGTAGCTATAAATGCATATGCATCAATAAGATCCTCGGCCAAACTAGTCATGGTGACAGGTGCCATCTCTCCTGTAAGTCCCTCAAGACTAGAAAGTGAAGGGATCCCTGCTGTAGAGTACAAGTCATCTGAGCTCCTACTGGAAGATGCTCCACATGATGATCTGGAGCATCGTCGCTACATCAAATACTGGCCAACCTGATCTACAGATATGGATGTCACAGCCGATGTAATGTGCCCCACACTATCAATCACACCCCGTAGCTGGGTGCTACGAACAACATCATCTGCTACAGAACCCAACGATGGAGCAATAGCCTGTGACCTCCCACCTAGAATAACCCTGTGTGTTGGTCTCAGACGATCAGGTCGGTGAAAAGCATCTCTATCTGCAAGTCTCCCACGCCCCTGCCCCTGATGTGGTGCCAAATCTATGTAATTAACCTGTTTCCCTAATCACACCTCTGCATAGATCTGTTGTGCGAAGTATAAGGGGATTTGGTCATTATTTGGGTAACGACCATGGGAAGCTAGAAACCTAGGGTATATCAGTGCAGATATAGCTAGATCCTGACACTTCGTAACTTGATATCCCTTCACATATTGTTTCTCTGCGTACGATGGCCAAACTTGGGTTTTAAGAATCTCTTTGGGCACTAGTTTGGCCACCTCCTTGAGAGAAAGACCAGAGCTAACCTCTCATCTCTTTCTCTCAAGAATAGACTGTACAACATCTGGGGAATATGCACTAGTCCTCTGTATGTCATTCCGGATAGCAATTAGGGTATCCAGGATGGACTGACAGGTGTTCCTATAAATAGTGGAGCTGGAGGGACTATCAATAGACTCTTGTAATTTGTGAATTTCCTTATTTGTGTGGTCAAATAGGTTCTCAGATTGTTCCCGATCCTGAGGTGGGATAGGTGCATCTGCCATGTGTAATGTCTAGTAATCTAGATGTATAAATGAACTATCAAGATATGTGCACCTGAAAGAAATTATATTTATAGTGTCAAATAACTACATGTACACATGCACTAAATCATATTTTTTGAAATTCATTAAATAAAATTAAAGTACACTTCTACATTATTCAATAAAAATAAAGTGTAAATAACTAGACATTAAATTTGAACACAAATTATAACTGCTTAACTACATTATTCAATCAAAATAAAGTTTTTAAAACTACATTTAAACTCATTAGAGACTTATTATCTAACATGTAGGTCTATGTACCTATGTATAAACATGTACCTATTTATACCCATTTAACATGTACCTATGTATACATGTACATGTGTATGCATATATGTACATACTTGTACACATGCATTGAATGCATGCACCTATGTATACATGTAAATTTACATGTATATACATGCATATATACATGTACATAAATGTATATACATGTAAATACGTGCATGTACACATGTACATACATATATGTACATGTGCATGTGCATGTGTACACATGCATATATGCATGTGTAGACACGTGTGTACATGCACATGCACACGTATGCACACGTGTACATACATATGTATGCATATTTGTACACACATGTATATACATGTGTATACACACACGTGTGCATATATACATGGGCATGTGTGGTCATAATGTATACAGATATATATACCTGTATACATTATGACCA
Organism: Chamaecyparis obtusa; assembly: GCA_027943335.1. NCBI lineage: Eukaryota > Viridiplantae > Streptophyta > Pinopsida > Cupressales > Cupressaceae > Chamaecyparis > Chamaecyparis obtusa. The sequence goes on along the minus strand of BSBK01008178.1, from coordinate 110,272 downwards.
CACGTGCCCATGTATATATGCACGTGCATGTGTGTATACACATGTATATACATGTGTGTACACATATGCATACATATGTATGTACACATGTACATACGTGTGCATGTGCATGTACACACATGCATATATGCATGTGTACACACGTACGTGCACATGTATATATGTATGTACATGTGTACATGCATGGGTACATGCATGTACACACATGCATACATAGGTACATGCATGTATATGTGTATATGCACATGTACATACATGCATATATGTACATGTATGTACATGTATATACATGCATATATGTACATGTGCATATACACATATACATGCATGTATATACATGTAAATACATGCATATACACATATACATGCATGTATATACATGTAAATACATGCATATACACATATACATGCATATATAAATGTACATACATGTATCTACATGCATATATATGCATGTATATACATGTAAATACATGCATGTATATGTATACATGTACATACATGTAAATACATGCATATACACATATACATGTGTATATACATATAAATACATGCATAGACACATATATGTGTGTATATACATATAAATACATGCATATATATATACATGTACATACATTCATATACACATATACATGCATATATACATGTAAATACATGTATATACAATATACATGTATTTAGATGTAAATACATGTACATACATGCATATACACATGTATACATGTAAATACATGTATATACATGTAAATACATGTATATACATGTAAATACATGTATATATGTATGTAAATACATGTATATACATGCATATATATATGTATATGCATGTGAATACATGTACATACATGCATATACACATAGATGCATGTATATACATGTAAATACATGCATACGTACACATATACATGCATCTTTATATGTAAATACATGCATATACACATATAAATGCATATATACACATAAATACATATATATACACACATAAATGCATGTATATACACATAAATACATGTATTTACACATAAATATATGCATATACACATAAATACATGCATATACACATAAATACATGCATATACACATGTATATACACATATATATGCATATACACATATATACACATATACACATGTATATACACATATATACATGTATATATGTTAAAAAATACTAAATACATTAAAAAATACATAAATATACAAATGTAATACGTATATATACATAAAAAAAAAAAAAAACCCACCTGGAAAATGACAGTCGATGAATCGGATGCCCCACAGCCAAACCCCACAACCGAAACTTCACTTTCCAAATGATGGAAAGTGGGGTTAAAAACCCCACCATAACCTAATGCAACAAGGTTTCGAATGAAACCTAGGTTTCATTCGAAACCTTGTTGTATGGAATATTTTATTCCTAGAAAATAGGTTTTGAATGAAACCTAGTTTCATTCGAAACTATGGCATTTTTGGGTTTCATTCGAAAGTAGCACTTCAGTTTCATTCGAAAGTATGAAGGCATTTTTTGCCTCCGCCGCATTTCGGGAAGAATTTCTTCCTCCAAAAAAGTGTAACCCACTATTGTGGGTTGACCCCACATTCAGAATGAACCTGAATATGAAAACTTGTTGGTTCGAAGAATATTGCTCAGTGCAAAGGAGGAAGCTTGTCAGATGAGTAATTTGTTTAGAACTCGATGCAAGTCTAGAGGTAAAATTTTTGATGTAATTATTGATAGTGGTAGTACTGATAACCTTGTTGCTAAGGACATGGTTCATAAACTTGGTTTGAATAGAATGAAACATCCTCATCCTTATAGGATTGGCTAGTTGCAAGATAGTCATGCTCGAGAAGTGAGGGAGCAATACTTTGTTGATTTTCAGATTGGCCAGTATAAGGATCTTGTGTTATGTGATATTGTGGAGATGATTAGTTGTCATATATTGCTCGGTGGACCTTGGAAATACGATTGCAAAGCTATGTATGATTGTGTCAAGAATGTGTTTACTGTTGAGAAGGATGATAATAAGTTTTCCCTGATGCCTTTGCTAGATACAACACTCAGTAAGAGGAGTCTGAGTATTGGTAGCCGAGTTGAGTTGGCAGATCCTGAGAAGATGGATGATCAGTATGGAGAACAAGCATGTGTGTTGTCAAGGAAAGATTTGAAAAGACAGAGAAAGTTGAAGTGGAAGAGTATGAAACATGAAAAGTTGGAGGACTTGTATGTGAAGAACCAGTTTAGGGTTTATGTGTTGAATCCTAGAAGATGTTCTTCCAGCCTATGAGAACATCTTTTCAAACCTAGGGTGTCTGATGTAGGGGCATTCTTGGGTACTTGGTGAATCTACATGGAGATGTGTTTTTTTGGTTCTGTGGTACTCGGTTGGAGCTAGAGCTATAATCGGTGATCTCCATTATTAAAGGGAGCTCAGTCGCTGAAGGAACTCAGTGAATCTTTTGGCACTCGGTGGAACTTGTGCTTGGTAATGCCTATGTTTCTCAATGTTGCTTGGCTTGGTCAGTTGTTTCACTGGTGCTCAGTTGTTTCTCTGGCGCTCGGTAGTTTTGGTTTACTAATTGGAGTTCTTGGTGATTTGGCTGGCCGACTTGGTGCATTTATTGTTGGTGTCTTTTGTTGTATTCTCCTATGTAGATCTAGAGGCTGACATGGAGAATTAAATGTTTGTAAGGATATTTGAGAGCCGACTTGTATTGCATTTAATATTTGTTTGTAGGAGTTAATTGTTTAATCTAGCCGACTTGTGGCTGAATATTAGTATTTAAGGAGTGTTTGGGTAGTTGTTTAGGTAGGAGATTTGGGAGGTAGAAGGACATAGGAAGATAGAAAATAGATTTGGATCCTGCAAGATCTTGAAGATCAAATTGATTTCTGATAGTTTGTTATAGCAGAGCTAGTGGTTGTTGGCTCGGAGACAAGAAGATTTCTTGGAAGCTTGCGAGCTCAAGTTCAGATCTACCTTAGGGTTTCCATCAGTTGCTTATTTGTTTCAGAACTAGACTAGCTAAGAGTTGGATTGGATCTTGTTGATCTAAAGAACTATTGCTTGATTGTAATTTTCCCTAACCCAGAAGGCCTTACAGCCGGGCATGTTAAATGAATGTTTGATTTGAGCATATCTTGTTGTGTTATTCCATTGTGTTGATAGTTGGCTGCAAGGTTGGATTTTCCTTCATTGGATACACCATCCTTGAGTGCATCAAAATGATAAATGCAAAGCTATGAGAAAAGATTGATAATTCTATGCCAAAATGCAAGTATAATGCAAGGTATAAGCTATGAAAGTAAAAATTGATTGAAAATGAACTAAATTAAGAAAGATAAGCTAAGAAAAATACATACTAAGCTATATGAGCAACTAAAATGGTAGATTTCCTTTACCATAAAAGCCTAGGATCATTTGAGCTAGAAAGAGCTTGTTGGAGATTTTCCAGTAGGCCAGCACTGACTATATGTTTATCATTGATGACAACATATGGAAAGTAGCATGTGTGGAAGTCCTATATAGTAAGATTTTTGTATATGTTGGATAGGCATGATATCAACATGATATCATGGGAGCAGAGGTTGATTATGAGCATAGATAGTTATATAGCAGCTTGTGTCAGTAGTGTTCCTGACAGAGTTACAGGCAGTGTTCTGTGTATGGTTGTCCGCATAGTTGTCCTATGGGCATGCACCCTTGGATATATTTTCCTGACATATTAGTGATGTTAAGTTCATGGACACATGATCTGATGATGAACACAAGTGAAGTTATGTAGTCTCTATTCGCCAGTAGCAATTTCATGTGTTTGTTCAGTAAAGCCAACAGAGATTTTATTGGTTCTTGACTTGCGCCTATCTTTAGGGTATGTGCCCTTGGAGTTAAGCTTAGAGATGAGTTTTTGATGTTTAGTTAAGAGTGCATGAGTTAATTCAGCTTGTAATGGAAGATACAGTTGTTTTGGTAGAGCCGACAGTGTGTAGCGTGCGTCTACATTTATTTTATTTAGACAGGTCCCAAAATATGTTGCATGCATAATGGAGTTGACATAATGTTTGTTGGAGTTTATTATGGTTTCTCTATTATGATTTCAAGGTGGTTCTAATAGGCCGACTTGATTATATCATTTAGAGGAAAGATATTTATAGGAAGTCATTTGTTATTGCTTGAGTGTGGTTCATGGTTGATTAAGAAGAGCAGAGTAGAGTGTGCGAGTTGTAGAACCATCAGAAGAAGGTCCATGTGACCAAGTAGAGTATTTGTGCTATACATTGGAATTGATCCAGATAGTAGGTCAAAGCGCATTTCACCAAGAACCAAATATAGTGTGTATCTGTTATTCAGAAGGTTGTAGCCTTCACCCCTTTGAGCAGTTAGCTCTTAGATAGTGCGTCCTCTCCCCTAATATGGACAATTATAAAAGACTTCTAACAAGGTCTAACCCTTAACCAGGTGTACTGTACTTCATATATTGTAAAGCTACTCCTAACAAGGTAAAGGATCTTCTAGCAAGGATCATTATACACTAGTACAAAATATTAGTGGGTATCAAGTCCCACCAGGGTTTTTACCTATTTGGGTTTCTCGTAACCAAAATATTGGTGTTTTGTTCATGTGTTCTTTTATTGTGTTTATGCTTTATATTTAAGTATACTTAATTGGATAAAGAATTGAAACTTGTAGATAACTGATTCACCCCCCCTCTCAGTTATCTCTTGGGACTATTCCTAACAATTGGTATTAGAGCCAAGTGCCTCAAAGAGAAATTTTAATAGCTTGAGATTGATCAGATGGCATACTTTAGGAAAGAGAATCTTAAGTTTGATGGAGAGAATTAGCTTGATTGGAAGAATAAGATGGTGACCCATTTATAGTGCATTGGTTTTGAAGTTTTTAATGTAACTATCAAAGAAGACAAGATACCTACCCTAGAAGACCTTGGAAAGGATGATGCTACTGAAACACAAAAAGAATTATTTCATCAGAATGCCATTGCAAAAGAAGCCCTAATCAGTGCACTATCAGATAGTGATTTTTTAGAGATAAAGAAGGTAGACACCACCCACAAGATATGGAAGTACCTAGTAGACATTTTTGAAGGAGACAAACAAGCAAAGGATGTGCGCAAAAAGCATTGGAAGAAAATATATAATGCATTAGAGATGCTGCCTGAAGAAAACATTAGAGCTTATAATCAAAGGATAAATGAAGCAGTTGTTGGAATCAGGAACAATGGTGGAGAGATCTCAGAGGAAGATATAATGGACAAATTGATGACTAGTCTCACTCCAGAATATGAAAAAAAGATCAACATCCTTGATGAGACCATGCAGCTTACAACCAATTTCAAAAGAGAAACCTTGATCAACAAAATCTCATCTTTTGAGATTTCAAGATTGAAGACCGAACCTAAAAGTGAGACAACCTTCAAAGCAACAGTAAATGGTAAGAAATCTGCAAACACTTCTATTAACTTTGATAATGATGATGAAGACAGAACTTTAGATGATTTTATTGCTATGATTGCTAAAAGAGAAAAGAAAGGAAAAGGAAAATATGAAGGTCAATTTCCATTCAAGTGCTTTTCATGTAATAAGATAGGTCACTTTGCATCTAAGTGTCCTACTAGAGCTAGGAAGTTCAAGAAGGATTTCAAGCCTAAGTACTCTAAGGAATGTTACTTTGCTGGAGATGGAGTCTCCGATGAAGAATCGGGTGAAGAAGAAATTGGATTCATTGCTATTGTAGACAAAATGAATAATAAGACTGAACATAAAGATGTAAAAGAGAAACAAGAGCTAGCATTGATTTCCCAAGAAGACATAAGGATATACTGGATCATAGATAGTGGTTGTTCACATCACATGACAAGTGATAAAGGTAGATTTGATCATTTGGACAAATACAATGGTGGTGTGGTTAGATTTGGTGACAAGACTCCTGAACCAATAGTTGGTAGAGGTGTCATCACTTTGGATGGAAAGAATAGTACTGATGATGTTCTCTATGTTGATGGTTTGAAACATAACCTTCTCAGTGTTGGATAGTTACTTGGAAAAGGATATCAATTGGAGTTCAAAGATGACAAATGCATCATTAACAACAAGGATGGTGTTATGATTGCATCAGGCTCAAAGACAAGAGGTAATGTTTTTCAACTCAATTTAGAAGTAAGTTGTTTTGTTGCTAAAGTTGATGACAGTTGGTAGTGGCATAAAAGACTATGTCATATCAATTTTGATAACATAGTAAAGATAAGCAATGTTAAGGAAGTAAGAGATCTACCTTGCATAGAAAAACTAGTTGATACTATATGCAGGGAATGTGTGATGGGAAAGCATGTGAGGAATTCATTCAAGAGCAAGCACAATTTAGCAGAGAACAAGTTGGATCTAATTCATATAGACTTATGTGGATCAACTCAAACAAGATCATACTATGGTGAAAGGTATTTCATTTTGTTTGTTGATGATTATACTAGGATGATGTGGGTTGTGTTCTTGAAAGATAAGTCAGAATCTTTTCATAAATTCAAAATATACAAAGCTAAGGTTGAGAATGAATCTGGATTAAAGATAAAATGTTTGAGATCGGATAGAGGAGGAGAATTCACCTCTGACAGATTCTATGAGTTTTGTGAAGAACATGGCATAAAGAGACAATTAAGTGCACCTAGAACACCTCAACAAAATGGAATTGTAGAGAGAAGGAATAGGATCATTCTAGATATAGCTTGCACCATTATGATAGAAGGAAAAGTTGCACACACATATTGGAGAGATGTGGTCAATACAACAATCTACACCATCAATAGAATTTAGTTAAGGCCTGGCACTGACAAAACACCATATGAGCTATGGTTTTGTAATGTTCCCATAGTAAAATACTTCAGAATCTTTGGAAGCAAGTGCTACATCAAGAGGGATGAAGCAATAGGCAAGTTTGATGGAAGAAGTGATGAAGGCATTTTCTTTGGTTACTCTACTAAAATTAAAGCTTATAGATGTTTCAACTTAAGATTGAAAAAGATCATTGAAACTGCTCATGTGAAGATTGATGAAAAGTTTATGATTCAAGAAAGATATCATGATTACTCACCCATGATTGAGGAAGAACCTAGACCCTCTTCTAGTGAGATAGTTATTGAAGAAATGTTTGATAGTATTGATGTGATATTCAATGACCTTGAGACAAGTGAGGAAGAAACTCCTAAGGCTGATGAGTCAGCAACAACTAAAGCTCCAAAGTTCACATCTAGAAACCATTCCAAGAAAGACATCATTGGAGATCGGAGTGGAAAAGTCTTGACAAGATCACAAGCTAAGAACTTATCTAGTAGTGATGTAGTATGTTTACTATCTTAGATTGAACCTTTAAGTGTTGAAGATGCTTGTAATGATTTAGATTGGCATGATGCTATGAAAGAAGAACTTGATCTAATTATTAAGAATGACACTTGGGAACTAGTTCCAAGACCTAGTGATAAGAATGTGATTTGTACAAAGTGGATATTTAGAAATAAGATGAATGAAGATGGTACAATAGTAAGAAACAAAGCAAGGTTAGTATGTAAAGGATATGCGCAAAGAGAAGGCATTGATTATTCAGACACATTTTCACTTGTGAGGAGATTAGAAGCTATTAAGTTGTTTCTAGCTTATGCAATAGTTAAAAACTTCAAAGTTTATCAGATGGATGTCAAGTCAGCATTCCTGAATTGAGATCTAAAAGAAGAAGTATACATTGAGTAGCCAGAAGGATTCACCTTATCAGACAAACCTAATATGGTATGCAGACTGAAGAAGGCTCTCTATGGACTTAAGCAAGCCCCTAGAGAATGGTATGAGAGACTAGATGGATACTTAACAAAGATTGGATTCAAGAAAGGAGCAGCAGATTATAATCTATTCATTAGAGAGACATCTGAAGGTTTGTTACTTGTAGCTATATTTGTTGATGACATTATCTTTGGAGGTAATGAAAAACTTACTGTTGAATTTGCTAAAGAGATACAAAATGAATTTGAGATGAGTATGATTGGTCATATCAAGTTCTTTTTAGGATTAAATGTGCAACAGACAGAAAAAGGTATATTCATAAATCAGTCCAAATATGTGAAAGAAATATTAAAAAATGTAAGATGGATGATTGAAAACCAGTAGGGACACCTATGATTACCCGATGCAAGCTTACAAAGGAAGATGACTCACTAGTAGTTGATATAATATTGTATAAGTCTATGATTGGCAAACTGATTTATCTTACTCAGACCAAACTTGATATTTCAAATGTAGTTGGGATAGTTGGAAAATTTGTAGCAGAGCCTAAGAAAAGTCACCTCATGGTAGTAAACAGGATATTCAGATACTTACAAGGCACTGTAGACTATGGTCTATGGTATCCTAATTCAAAAAATATTGAGCTTCATGTATACACCGATGCAGATTGGGCAGGATGTGTAGATGACAGAAAGAGTACATTAGGAGGAGAAATGTTTCTTGGTAATAGACTTGTCACTTGGACAAGTGAGAAACAAAATTGTATTTCTTAGTTAGCAATAGAAGTGGAGTATGTTGTAGCAACCTTGAATTGTTCTACAATTGTGTGGATCAAGCAGATGATAAAAGATTTTGGAATTCAAATTGATTATCCTATTGTTATTCACTGTGATAATACTAGCACTATCAACATGTTGAAGAACCCTGTGATGCATGCAAAGACAAAGCACAGTGAGATCAAGTATCACTTCCTAAGAGAGAAAGTGACAGAGAAAGAAGTCAAGTTTGACTATGTGAATACTAAAGATCAGTTGGCAGACATATTCACAAAGCCTTTACCTAAGGATACTTCTGAGTATCTTAGGGAGAAGTTGGGAGTAATTCCCTTCCCTGATTCTGCTTAGAAGAAAGAAGGAAAGGCATCAGTCCTCAGGGACTGATGGAAGGTTGACAACTCTACCTTAGGAGTAGTACCGGTGCTTAAAATGTATGGTGCCCTTTTTCATTGATGTCAAAGGGGGAGTAGTATAAAGAGTCATGAAAAGCAGAAGGAGTAATATATTTAGGGGGAGCAATATTCAGTTGTGACAACAGTTCAGTTGAGGAAATGGAGAATGTTAGAAAATATTGCAGCAGATGAAGGATTCATCTTTGGGAGAGTTTTGAAGAGGACATGGAGAATGTTATAAAAGAAATGTTCATTTGGGTTGGTGGTGGTTTTTCATTCCACATGTTGCCATCAATGCCAAAGGGGGAGATTGTTGGAGATTTGCTAGCAGGCCAGCACTAACTATATGTTTGTCATTGATGACAACATATGGAAAGTAGCATGCATGGAAGTCCTATACAGTAAGCTTTCTGTATATGCTAGATAGGCATGATATTAGCATGATATCATAGGTGCAGAGGTTGATTATGAGTGCAAACAGTTATATAGCAGCTTGTGTCAGTAGTGTTCTTGACAGAGTTATAGGCAATGTTCTGTGTATGGTTGTCCGCACAATTGTCCTATGGCCATGCACCCTTGGATATATGTTCCTAACATATTAGTGATGTTAATTTCATGGATGCATGATCTGATGATTAATGCAAGTGAATTTATGTAGTCGCTATTCGCCAGTAGCAGTTTCCTATGTTGGTTCAATAAAGCCGACATAGATTTTATTGGTTCTTGAGTTGCACCTATCTTTAGGGTATGCGCCCTAGGAGTTAAGCTTAGAGATGAGTTTTTGATGTTTAGTTAAGAGTGCATGAGTTAATTCATCTTTTAATAGAAGATACAATTTTTTTGGTAGAGCCGACAGTGTGTAGTGTGCATCTACATTTATTTTATTTAGACAGTTCCCAGAATATGTTGTGTGCATAATGGAGTCAACAGAATGTTTGTTGGAGTTTATTATGGTTTCCTATTATGATTTCAATGTGGTTCTAATAGGCCCACTTGATTATATCATTTAGAGGAAAGATATTTATAGGCAGTCATTTGTGATTTCTCGAGTGTGGTTCATGGTTGATTAAGAAGAGCAGAGCAGAGTGTGCAAGTTGTAGAACCATTAGAAGAAGGTCTATGTGACCAAGTAGAGTATTTTTACTATACATTAGAACTAATCCAGATAGTAGGTCAAAGTGCAGTTCACCAAGATCCAGATATAGTGTGTATCTATTATTCAGAAGGTTGTAGCCTTCACCCCTTTGAGCAGTGAGCTCTTGGAAAGTGCATCCTCTCCCCTAATAGGGAAAATTATAAAAGACTCCTACTAGGGTCCGACCCTTAACCAGGTCTACTATACTTCATATATTGTAAAGCTACTCCTAATAGGGCAAATGATCTTCTAGTAAGGATCATTATACATGAGTACAGAATATTAGTGGGTATCAAGTCCCACCAAGGTTTTTACCTATTTGGGTTTCCCCATAACCAAAATATTGGTGTTGTGTTCATGTGTTATTTCATTCTGTTTATGCTTTATATTTAAGTATACTTAATTAGATAAAGAATTGAAACTTGCAGATAACTGATTCACCCCCCCCCCCCCCCTCTCAGTTATCTCTTGGGACTATTCCTAACAGAGCTTCCCTTTATAGAAGTTTCACTAAAATGAACGATCAAGATTTGATGGTGAGATACAGCCAAAATTCTTCCCCCCTTAATACATGTGAGTTGATCCATGTGAGAGACACACAATTGGTCAAATTTGTGTTTTTTTGGTAGAGAATGAGACAAATTTGGTAGGGCTTTTAATTGCTTTTTAAATGATTGTTATGTGCACCTATGTGTTAAAAGGTTAATTTAATTGAAGTTCTAGGACTTTAAGTTAAATGTCTAATTAAATAATCATTATGCCTTTGATTCATGATTTATTTAATGATTTGATTGGGGAGTTAATTTAATTAAGAAAGTTTGATGAAATACTTACATAATTAGGTCTTGTGATTTAATGCCTTTGATTTAGGATGCATTTGCACGTGATTCCTTCATTATAGGTGAAATTAGGGTTAGGATCTCAAGGCTTCTCCTTGATTTCCCTTCTTTGTGGCTCTATTTTCTAGGTAGGATCTAGGTATAGGTCCTCCTAGCCTTAATCATGTTCATCATAAGCCTTTGTGTCCTTTTCTAGCACTCTGACCTATTCTGTCATCATTTCCAAGTCTCTGGGCATCCCTGGGACCTCCTGTTCTCAACACTAATTGGATCTGGACCCCTAGGTCAAATTCAAGGTTGTCCTTGACCTTTTTTGGGATTTGATCCCCCTTTTCAAATCTTGGTCTTGGAGGACTCTGAAATCAATGTCGGGCTTCTGGATCCGAGTGCGAAAGGGTTTTAATTTGAAATTTATTGAATTATTTTCCCTCCTTAGTTGGTTATTGTGAGTGGACCATAATTTGAGGTGAAATTTGAATTATGGGCCCTTACATTTCCCAAGGAGCCTCACCTTGAAACCTCTATATAAGGACTCTCTTTTTCCTTCATTTTCACCAAGTATCCATTAAGTGGAAACAAGTCATGAGAAGCAAGCTAGTGATGGTGAAGTAAAGATGAAAGATTGCAAGAGGATGATATAGAAGATCAATCCATTGTTGATATCAAGCATTTTGTGAGCACACTATTGATGACATTCCTTTGGAGAAAGAGAGATCCCTTCTTCCTTGATCCACCATTTTCAATATTCAAAATTCAAAGATACAATCATGGGGTAGCAATTATGTATTGTGAGTTTGGTGAGAGTAATTTGGCCTTGGGGTCTTGGTATTCTTTCTTATCATATTCAAATCTATGCATTGTTGTCTCCTATCCATTCATGCTAGGGTTTCAATCTAGAGGATTAGATCTTGGAATTACACATTCAATACAAACAAACACATTTTGTTACATCTAGCTATTTGTGGAGGTGGAGATCACCAAAACATGGGTTTGACTAAGGTAAAACCCTATATAGACACCCCAAAAAACAATTTTAAGATATCTACAGTCATTGTTTCGAGAGTTGCAAAGTAGATCTGAGTACCCTTTTCATCAAACTTCTGGGATCCACAAACATAATTTTTGTCAGAGCAGTTCAGGTCAGGGATGAATTTTAGGGGTAAGATTGTACCTTGGGGTAAGATCTTACCCTGCATTTGGGTTAAGGATGACCTTACTCAGAATTGAAAAAGCTTTTTGGGTTTTCTCCATCTCTATTTTCCTATCCCAAATCCGGTTGCAGAAATCCCTGAAATGAAACACATACATCAGAAAATAGGTATTTCTAGATCATCTTTATTATGAGGTATGTACTTTATCTTATCTAATTTCAAGCATTTCCATATTTACATTTCTATCAATTCATATATATATGTATTACAAAAAATGTGGACTTAGGATCTCTATTAGGTACATTGTTAGAAACACTACCTATATTCACATTTTTACCTATTACAATCATATGTTTGATAACCATAAAATGAATTTCTGATTTATCTATCTCATGATACTTGTCATAGAATTTTCCAATTTGATTTATCCCACCTTTATCAATAACTCTAGTTCTCAAAACATCCAAATTCGGTCTGAATCCTACCTCAAGAGGTGCTTGAGTCTTCTTACCTTTGCTTCTGGTTGTCCTTGGGGATGGGTGGCTTGTGTTGGTTTTCTTCTTCCTTCTAGACACTTTGCTTGGCTTAGGAAGTGGAGTGGAATCTAGATCAACTGTGATAGAAGGAACAAAGGTGCTTTCTCCTATCTTTTTCTTCTTCTCCTTTGGATCATCAAATTTTTCAATTTTGACTTTAGATGAGGGTGTGCTCTCAAGTTGTAGAGAAATCCTAGCTTCCCTTGCTTTTTCTATGTCTTCTTGGGTGACACCATGAATTTTTTAAATATCAGAGGTGATTCAAGATGCTTTTCTCTTAGTTGCTACACTATGTAAAACAAAATCAACTTACCTTGTCTTCTCTTCATATGTGCCCCATCTAGGTTCATTGGGATCCTTAGGAGCTTATAGGAGTACTTGTGCATAACCTTCCAAAATCTATTCTTCTACTTCATAACCAAGTGGATGAATCCACTTTGTTATGGGCTCAACTACTTCCATGCATGTAGTATCTATTTCGACCATGAAACATATAGAGTCCTTGCATTTCTCCACTATCTTCTTAGGTATTCTATACCTTCTCTGCATCTTGATTCTAAATGTTGTAATTTATAGATCTATATAATCCTTTAAAGTGCTCTTTGATGTTGCCTTAAATGAAATTTGAGGCAAGATAGGTATGCTTTTATCAAGATAGAGATAAAAAAACCTTACCAACTATATGAAAGTACATGTATATAATCAATGAACCAAATATGAATATTTTTCTCTTATCATGCTTTATAGATCTTATGTTGTCTAACAATTGTGCATGAAAGATCTCACAAAGGTTAAACTCTCCATTTTTTATCACTATCCTTATTGTTGCCAGAATTATAGTTGCGGATACACTATTAACTCTATGTTTATGCTAGAACTTGTATCCAATGATCATAGCCATGAGTTTAATGTTTTTCTCCTCTATGGGCTCAATAGTCATGCCACGCTTATCACTCCTAGACTTACATGCCTTCTCAACCTATTTTCTGACATCTTTTCCTATTGGAAGAATGGCGTCGGTCTTAGAAAGTTCGGTCATCTCATGAATGAGATCAGTTGTAATACAGACAGGGAATTCACGAATCTAAAACAAATCAACATGAATCCTACTTAGTAAGATCTTAATCCATTCTGAATAATATAATTCATACGCAGTCGCATACTCTATGATAGGGTTATCTGTAAGGTGAGAGAATTCATCTTTGAATGTAAAGTCTGTATTAGCCATTGATTCCATGTGTGACCCTATCCTATCTAATCCTACAGAATCTATCTTACAGTAGATGTAGGCACGAATATCTTCGACATGAATGACTCCTATCAAAGTCTTGGAAAATTCTCCTTCAAAATCATCTAAGACCGACTTGAATGGATGCTTTTTAAACACATATCTCTTCCTTTCTATGACATCAAATACTATTGGAGTTTCCATTTCTTACTTGCTTCAACACTCAAATAGGGTTCCAAGATATTTCTAAAATGACATGTCTGAGCTAGGGTTTTTCTATTAGTTTAACTCATTTTTATTGCTGAAATGACTTCAATCCTTCAATACTTGCTGCTTTGATCTCCTGTTCTCTCCAAGGGCTTGATCTCAAATGTAAAAGTGAAGATAATAGATCTCTAGTGACTAATAAATCAAATTTCTATACTTAATGCTAGCCATCGTAACAAGGGTTACAATAGTGAATTCCAATCTTAGTTCTTGTTGTCAATTAGGTTGTGCATTCTTACATACTACATCAAGTAGAAACCAAACAACTAAAACCAAAGGCCCATATTCTGAGGGTGAGTATACCATCCACATAGGGGTCTAGAGCTTATCTAGCTCCCCCTATGACCATGAGGGTCATTTATCCAGAAGTAGAAGGTGCGTCCATTGTGGATGCATCCACTACATTGTCAGTAATATTATCTTTCTTTACTTCCATCTAAATCTTTCTTGCACCTTCTGTAGCTTACACAAACTTGACTTCTCCAGATTCATCCAATATCGATCTTTGAGACATATTATGTCTTTCTTGTCTTTGCGCTTGTGATCTGTAAAACTTTGAGATGTGTCCAACATTGTTATGTAAGAGTAACAAATAACTGGAGGCCTTGTATTCCTAGGCACATTGATGTGAGTTACCATACTGCATTGTCTAGCTACTTGACCATTGTAATTGCATATCTGACATGTGATGTTCTAAAAATTCTAGAAATTTGTTGTGGTTGATTTCTCTGATTGTGCTATGTCTGACTTCTTTGATTTGATCTACATTGAATAGCTCTATGACCAAAGTTATTGCATGAATAGAAATAACCATTGAAAGTTATTACCTCTTTACAATCTCTTTCTATATGTTCATGCTTGTTACGTGCATAACAAGTTCTATTTACTAGTTTGTGTTCATCTTTAGGTGGTTCTCCTTTAGCTTTGATATGATTTTTAGTTATCTTAGCTTTTGTAGATTCTTGCAGTGCTTTCATTCTTTCTTTCATTGCACTGGTTTGATCTTGAGCTTCATTGTATCCAATACCAATGGAATCTCCTTTAATTATTTGTGGATATATCTGTGAGTCTAATAGATCAGCACTTGTGTGCAATTTGTCAATATGATTCTTTGCTTCTGTCAACTCAGAATCCATCTTTTTCTTGATGTTTTCTAACTCCAAGATTTTCATGTTTTCTTGCATGAGTTATTTATCCAACCGGTTGTTTTCTTTGATATGTTCTTCATGGGTTGTCTTCTATCAAGTAATTGTTCATTCAAATCTTCAATCTAATCCTTTAAAGATGTGTTTTCTTCATCCAGCTTTTTGACAATTTTTTCCAAATCATTCGTTGAACAATCTTTCAAATATTTTGTTAGTTTCTTGATGAATACTTGTGAACCAATGACCTTTATTTTCAGCTCTTCAATTTCTTTTTCAGATCTGTTAAGATCTTCAAGAGCTACTTCAAGATTTTTCTTTAGATGTTTCACTTCTTCTATATCCATGATCTCCTCAAGTGGTTAAGCTTATCTTAGAGGACCAAAGCTCTGATACAAATTGTTAAGAATGGGAACACTAAGAGGGGGGGGGGGGGGGGGGGGGTTGAATCAGTGTTCCACATTTAGTGTTTTTCTACTTCTTGAAACTTACCCCAATTACTTAAATACTGATTAATGCTAAGATTGGAATTCACTATTGTAACCCTTGTTACGAAAATGCATTTCACTATTGTAACAATTAATGCTAGCCATCGTAACAACTTCTTGATGTGTTTTAAAGATATGTTTATCAACACTTCTTATGAGCTTCTTTATCTAGAAAACTCATTAAACTAAGGCCCCATTTGGTTGAGGAATTAGAATTTGAGTCAAAACCTGATTATCTCAAAATAAGGTTTTGAAATTATGGTTTTGTGTATTCAGAAGATAGTTTGGACCATTTGGTTGACCCGGAAGATGACCGAGACAATCCATCTTCTGTGTTTGGTTGCCATTTTTTAAATTGGAATTAGAATTGAGAAATTCCTATTTCTGTGTTTGGTTCTACAATTTCAAATTGGAATTGGAATAACATTATCCATTTCTATGTTTGGTTCTACATTTTGAATCGGAATTGGAATTTGACAAGAAAAAAATTAATTTTTTAAAATTATTATATAATGTTTAATTTAATATTTTATTTATTTTCTCCATTTTTTATTTATATTTTATTTCATTAATTTATATTTTTATATAGTAAATCATAAACAAATATTAATTTTTTTTCACTTATATTGTGAATAGTAAACTTAACTCTTTAAATTATTTTATAGATTATTATAAATAATATTTTAACAAGAAAATAATCATTGCATTGATCGATATCACATCAAAATATAAATAAGTCTTATAGTCCACATATATAACTATTTCTGCATAATGACCCAACAAAGTAGTGCGATTGTTGCACAAAGAAAACATCGTAGAAACATGACATCAACTTTATAGGTAGCCTCCGCTTTTTCCATTGATGTACTCTAGGCGGTCATAACTATCTCAAGCACCTCGCAAGACTTGCACTCATCATCCACAATAGGTATATGTGTGGAAGGTGCAGATGATGTAGATGGGGATGGGGTGTCATCGGCCCATTGAAAGTAGTCACATCCACCACTATCCTACAATATAGATCTAAGTTAGTATTGCTATAATGGCTAATATTTATTCTTTATAAACATTTAAATATTGTACAATTAACAACCTTTTTCTTATTTATGCAAGTTCAAAATTTACGCTCTGGATTAGTGTTTTTGTGTGACATCCTCAAAATGCAGCACACTCCATCACCACAGTCAAAGCTTGTAACCTCTCACACCGACACCATAGCCAATGAAGATACACTTAACTGCCTTGTTCTCTAACTTTGATCTTTTCTCACTTGGCACATGAGCATATACCTCACAACCAAAGACTCTGATATGTCACAATGACGACTTCTTGCTAGACCATGCCTCCATGGGTGTCTTCTCAACAAGTGCTGAAGTAGGAGACATGTTAATTAAATAACATGCAATGGCTACAGCTTCAGCCCAAAAATTTTGTTCAAGGTCAACGCCACTCAACATACTCCTCGCCCTTTCCATCAATGTTCTATTCATCCTCTTTACAACTCCATTAAGTTGTGGAGTGTATGGAGTTGTTTTATGTCTCTTAATTCCATGATCCTTACAAAACCTATCAAATTCTCCTGAACAAAACTCACCACCATTATCTATCCTCAAACATTTAATTTTTCTTCCAGTTTGATTTTCAACCAAGGATTTAAATTCCTTAAACTGACTAAAAACTTCAGATTCACTTATGAGGAAATACACAAATGTCCTTCTACTATAATCATCTATGAATGAGACAAAATACAAAGATCTAGATATCAAAGGAACATTAACTGGATCGAACACATTTGAATGAATGTAATCCAAAACCCCAAAAGACTTATGAGAGCTGGAATTAAAGGAAACACAGTGATGTTTACCATAAATACAATATTCACAAAATTCAAACTCCATATTACAATCATCAAGGCCTTCAATAAGGCTCTTATTTTTCTAACCTCCAAGGCCCTTCTCACCAATGTGACCAAGTATTTTGTGCCATAAAATTGTCTTCTCAGTAGGGAGCTTCATCTCCAAAGTATTAGCACCCTTAGGTACCCAAAAAACATGACCATCAGATGTAGAAACAATAATCTTCTTCTTTTCTTGATCTAGTAGTGAGGATGAAGCATATAAAGCCCTTTTCTTAGACTTCATAAAATCCCTATTGCACTGAATCGTGCATGCATCCAAATTATACAAGGTGCCCATCCCAACACCCTTAGCAAGCACCATAGAGCCTCTTGTCATCTTACATGTAACACTTAAGAAAACAACTTGCACACCCACATCACCAAGCTTACTAACTGAAAGTAGGTTTCTTGCCAAACCAGGGATATGCAGTACACCATCGATCTCCTTCACTCTACCATCAGGTAATCTAATCTTGACTCTACCATGTCTAATAATATTCAGGTGAGAGTTATCACCCAAATACACCTTTCCACCATCAAACTCTGTATACTTTGAAAACCAATCTTTGTGAGATGTCATGTGGAAAGAAGCACATGAATCTATCAACCACACATCTTCTAACACATGTGTTTCCAAGGCTTGAAAAAAATCATCTACATCATCTTGAGAAGATTTATCTTGATCATTAATCTTATCACCAATAGAATTCAACTGAGAAATTAGCATATTATATGATTCAAGTGATCAGAAACAGAACCTCCTTCCTCCATTCTCAAAGAATACAACTTCTTTCTTAGAAATGACTTATTTACCAAGGATTTCCGTTGATAAATATCACCAAGCTTCTTCTAAAGAACACCTACAGTCTTCTCTTCATGAACATTCAGGAGTACATAATCAGTCAAATAAAGTCTTATCAGACCCTTGGCTTTCTGATCCATCTTATCCCAATCTTCCTACGATGTAGTTTGAGGTTTCATTGAAGAAATCACAGCCCATAGATCTCTATCTACAAGCATGTCCTCCATTTTAAATTCCATAGCTTAAATTTTTTGCCATAAAAATTATCCATCTCTCCTCTGCTGGATGTTCTTGCCATATCTAACCTGCAATAAGATTATGAAAAAAACAAATCCTCCCCAAAACTCCCACTGAAACTAGATCAACACAAAAAAAATGTCTACCTAACAACAATAACAAAGATGGCTAGGCTTTGATACTAATTGAAAGGAAGCCAAAGTGCGGAAACACTTGTTGGAGATTTTCCAGTGAGCCAGTGTTGACCATATGTTTGTCATTGATGACAACATATGGTAAGTAGCATATGTGGAAGACTTATGCAGTAAGATTTGTATATATGAAACATGTACATGTTATCAGCATTATATCATGGATGTAGAGGTTAATTATTAGTAAAGATAGTTGTGTAGCAACTTATGTCAGTAGTGTTCCTGAACAAGTTATAGGCCATGTTCTGTGAGTGATTGTTTGTACAGTTATCATGAAGGCTTGCACACTTAGATATGTGATGAAGACATATTAGTGAAGTTTCAGCCATAGACGTAGAGTTTGATGATCAGTAGAAGTGAAGTTATGAAGTCATTGTTGAGCAATTGCAATTTCCTATGTTTATCCAGAAGAGCCGACAAAGATTTTATTAGTACAGGAGTTGCACCTATCATTTCGGTATGCACCCTTGGATTAGTGATCAGTGAAGAGTTAACAATGTTTGGTTAAGAGTGCATGATGTAATTCATCTTGAGGAGAAAGTATCAGTTAGTTTGGTAGAGCCAACAGTGTGTAGCATGTGTCTACATTTATTGATTTAGACAGGTCCCAATTCTTTATGCGTGCTTAGTACAACCGACTGAGATGTTGTATAAGTTTGTTATTGTTTCTCTAATATGATTTCAAGATGGTTCTAATAGACCGACTTGATTATTTCATTTAGAGGAAAGATATTTATAGGTAGTCATTTGTGATTGCTAAATTATGGTTCAGAGTCAAATGTGAAGAGTAGAGCAGAGTGTGCGAAGTGTTGAGTCATCAGAAGAAGGTCTATACATGACCAAGTAAAGAGTTTGTGCTATACATTGGAACTGATCCAGGTAATAGGTCAAAGCACAGTTCACCAAGATCTAGATATATTGTATATCTGTTAATCAAAAGGTTGTAGCCTTCACCCCTTTGAGTAGTGTGCTCTTAGACAGTGTGTCCTCACCCCTAACAAGGTTAATTGTAAAAGACTCCTAACAGGTTCCGAGCCTTGACCAAGTCACTGTACTAAAAGTATTGTAAAGACAACTCCTAACAGGGTTAAGAATCTTATAACAAGGATCATAATACACTAGTGCAAATTATTAGTGGGTGTCAATTCGCACTGGGGTTTTTACCTATTTGGGTTTCCTCGTAACCAAAATATTTTTGTTGTGTTCAAGTTTTCTTTGATTGTGTTTATGCTTTATGTTTTAATTATACTTAATTGGATAAAGAATTGAATCTTGTAGATAACTGATTCACCCCCCCTCTCAGTTATCTCTTTGGACTATTCCTAACAATTAGTATCAGAACCAATTTCCTCGGAGAGAAAGTTTAATAGCTTGAGGTTGATCAGATGACATTCTTTAGAAAAGATAGTCCTAAGTTTGATGGAGATAATTATCTTGATTGGAAGAACAAGATGATGACACATTTGCAGTGCATTGCTTTTGAAGTTTTTGAAGTAGCTATCAAAAAAATTCAAATCCCTGATCTTGAAAAGGAAGATGCTACTAGCAAGCAGAAGGATTTATTCCAATAGAATGCAATAGCCAAATAAACCCTTATCAGTTCCCTATCTGATAGTGATTTCTCAAAGATAAAGAAAGTAGACACAGCCTATAAGATATGGAAGCACCTAGGAGACATGTTTGAAGGAGACAAACAAGAAAAGGTTGCGTGCAAAAAAACATGGAAGAAAAAATACAATACATTAGAAATGCTACTTGAAGAAAACATCAGAGGTTACAATCAAAGGATCAATGAAGTAGTTGCTAGAATCATAAATAATGGTGGAGAGATCTCAGAGGAAGACATTATGGATAAATTGATGACTACTCTCACCGCAGAGTATGAAAACAAGATTAACATCCTTGATGAGACTATGCAGCTTACATCAAATTTCAAAAGAGAAACCTTGATCAAAAAAATCTTAGCTTTTGAGATATCAAGATTGAAGACAGAACCTAAAAGTGAGACATCCTTCAAAGCAACAGTCTATGGTAAGAAATCTACAAACACTTCTGGTAATTTTGATGTTGATGATGAAGAGAAAGCACTAGATGATTTCATTGCTATGATTGCTAAAAGAGAAAACAAAGGAAAAGGGAAATATGAAGGTCAATTTCCATTTAACTACTTTTCATGTAATAAGATTGGTCACTTTGCATCTAAGTGTCTTACAAGAGCTAGAAAGTTCAAAAATGACTATAAGCCCACATACTCAAAAGAATTTTACTATGCTGAAGATGGAGTATTAGATGATGAGTCAGCTGAAGAAGATATTAGATTCATTGTCATTATAGAAAAAATGAATAATGAGATGAATCATGAAGATAAGAAAAAGGAACAAGAGCTAGCATTGATATCACAAGCTGATATAAGAACAGACTGGATTATAGATAGTGGTTGTTCACATCACATGACATGTTCAATAAAGATAGATTTGTCCATCTGGACAAACATAATGGTGGCATGGTTAGATTTGGAGATAACACTCCTAAACCTATCATTGGTAGAGGAGCTATCACATTGGACAGAAAGAACAATGCTGATGATGTTCTCTATGTAGATGGTTTGAAACATAACCTTCTTAGTGTTCGGTAGCTACTTGAAAAAGGTTTTCAGTTGGAGTTCAAAGACAATAAGTGCATCATCAATAACAAGGATGGTGTTATGATTGCATCAGGTTCAAAGCCTAAAGGTAATGTTTTTCAACTTAATTCAGGAGCATGTTTTTTTGTTGCTAAAGTTGATGATAGTTGGCTATGGCATAAAAGACTGTCATATCAATTTTGATAACTTAGTAAAGATAAGTAATATAAAGGCAGTAAGAGATCTACCTAGCATAGCAAAGCCAATTGATACTATATGGAGGGAATGTGTGATGGGAAAGCATGTAAGAAACCCATTTAGGAGCAAGCACAATTCAACAGAGAACAAGTTGGATCTGATTCATATAGACCTATGTGGTCCAACTCAAACAAGGTCATACTATGGTGAAAGATGTTTCCTTTTATTTTTTGATGATTATACTAGAATAATGTGGGTTGCATTCTTGAAAGATAAGTTAGAAGTATTTGAGAAGTTTAAAATATTCAAAGCCAAGATTGAGAATGAATCTGGACTAAAGATAAAATGTCTAAGATTGGATAGAGGAGGAGAATACCTCTAACAGATTCTATGAGTACTGCGAAGAACATAGCATAAAGAGATAGTTAAGTGTACCTAGAACCCCTCAGTAAAATGGAATTGTAGAGAGAAGGAATAGAATCATCCTTGATACAGCGCACACTAGCATGATTGAAGGAAAAGTTGTACATACCTATTGGAGAGATGCATTCAATACAACAGTCTATACCATCAGTAGAATTCAATTAAGGCCTGGCATAGACAAAACACCTTATGAGCTATGGTTTAGTAATGTTCCCACAGTAAAATACTTTAGAATGTTTGGAAGAAAGTGCTACATCAAGAGGGATGAAGCAGTTAGCAAGTTTGATGCAAGAAGCAATGAACGCATTTTCCTTGGTTACTCTACTAAAAGAAAAGCTTATAGATGTTTCAATTTAAGATTGAAAAAGATCATTGAAAGTGCTCATGTTAAGATTGATGAAAATTTTATAGTTCAAGAAAGATATCATGATTATTCACCTATGATTGAAGAACCCAGACCATCCACTAGTGAGATAGTAGTTGATTAGATGTTTGATAGTATTGATGTATTATTCAATGACCTTGAGACAAGTGAAGAAGAAACTCCAAAGAAAGATGAGATAGTATCACCTAAATCTCCAAAGTTTACTTCTAGATATCATTCTAAGGATGACATCATTGGAGATCAGAGCAGCAAAGTCACAACAAGATCAAAAGAAAAGAATTCAGAAAGCAATGAGGCTGTATGTTTACTATCTCAGATTGAACCCTTAAGTGTTGAAGATGCATGTAATGATTTGGATTGGCATGAAGCTATGAAAGAAGAACTAGATCAGATTATTAAGAATGATTCTTGGGAACTGGTCCCAAGACCTAGTGATCTAAGAATGTGATTGGAAAAAAATGGATATTTAGAAATAAAATGATTGAAGATGGCACAGTAGTAAGGAATAAAGAAAAGTTAGTATGTAAGGGATATGCGCAAAGAGAAGGCATTGATTATTTTGACATATTTGCCCTTGTGAGAAGATTAGAAGCTATTAAGTTGTTCTTAGCTTATGTAATAGTCAAAAACTTCAAAGTTTATCAAATGGATGTTAAGTCAGCATTCTTGAATGGAGAACTAAAAGAAGAAGTTTACATTGAATAGCCAGAAGGATTCACCTTATCAGACATACCTCATATGGTATGTAGACTAGAGAAGGCCCTCTATGGACTTAAGAAAACCCCTAGAGCATGGTATGAGAGACTTGATGAATACTTGACAAAGATTGGATTCAAGAAAGGAGTAGCAGATTGTAATCTATTCATAAGAGAGAAATCTGAAGGTTTGTTACTAGTAGGTATATTTGTTGATGACATTATCTTTGGAGGTAATGACAAGCTTAGTGAAGACTTTTCTAAGGAGATGCAGAGCGAGTTTGAGATGAGCATGATTGGTCCTATCAAATACATTTTGGGATTAAATGTGCAGTAGACAAAGAAAGGTATATTCATTAATCAGTTCAAATATGTGAAAGAGATATTGAAGAAATTCAAGATGGATGATTGCAAACCAGTAGGTACACCTATGATAACTGTATGCAAGCTCACAAAAGAAGATGATTCACCTGCAGTAGATGTAACATTGTACAAGTCTATGATTGGAAAACTCATTTATCTTACACAAAATAGACCTAATATTTCCAATACAGTTGGCACAGTTGGAAGATTTACAGCAGAGCCTAAACAAAGTCACCTCATGGTAGTAAAAAGAATACTCAAATACTTGCAAAGCACTATAGATAATGGTCTATGGTATCCTAATTCAGAAAATGTTGAGCTTCATGTATATACTAATGCAGATTGGGTAGGATGCGTTGATGATAGAAAGAGTACATCAGGTGGAGTAGTGTTTCTTGGTGACAGACTTGTCACTTGGATAAGCAAGAAGCAAAATTGTATCTCTCAGTCAACAGTAGAAGCATAGTATGTTGCAGTAGCCCTGAATTGTTCTACAATTGTTTGGATCAAGCAAATGATAAAGCATTTTTTAATTCAGATTGATTATCCTATTGTTATTCATTGTGATAACACTAGCACTATCAATATGTCAAAGAACCCTGTGATGCATGCAAAGACAAAACACATTGATATCAAATATCACTTCCTAAGAGAAAAAGTGACAGAGAAAGAAGTTAAGTTGGATTATGTGAATACTAAAGATCAGTTAGCAGATATATTCACAAAGCTTTTTCCAAAGGATACTTTTGAGTGTCTCAGGGAGAATTTGGGAGTAATTCCCTTCCCTGATTTTGCTTAGAAGAAAGAAGAAAAGGCATCAATCCTAAGGGACTGATGGAAGGTTGACTACTCTACCTCAGGAGTAGTATCAGTGCTTAAAATGAATGGCACCCTTTGCCATTGATGTCAAATGGGGAGTAATATATAGAGTCATGGAAAATAGAAGCAAAGAAGGAGTAATATACTAAGGGGGAGTAGTATTCAGTCATACAAGCAGTTAGTTGAGGAAATGGAGAATATAAAAGAATATTACAACAAATAGAGGATTAATCCTTGGGGGAGTTTTGATGAGAAAATGAAGAATGTTATAAAAGAATTTCTCATTTGGATTGGTGGTATTTTTCATTCCATATGTTGCCATCAATGCCAAAGAGGGAGATTGTTGGAGATTTTCCAGCAAGCCAGTGCTGACCGTATGTTTGTCATTGATGACAACATATGGTAAGTAGCATGCGTGGAGGACTTATGCAATAAGATTTGAGTATTGTAATACCCCAAAATTGTCACCTATCAATTTCAATCAATTTTGGTGCATTTCTCAAATTTCTGCATCATCGAAGTCCTACTTTGCTAGGCAATTTTTTTCTCTCCTACCTAATTGTATTTGACTAGATGTCAATTACAAAAACCCTAATTTGCATTAATCTCACACTATAATTAATTCCTAAATCTTTTGAATTTATTAGCTAAATAATCCCTATGATAAATTAATTTAATTCTAAAGTCCTAAGTGCTTTAAATTAAATTAAATAAACCACCCCCTTTAGCTAATACCCATAAAAGGAATTAATAAATTGCTTGATTATTTGAATGGACACTCCTATTTGAATTAATAATTCAAAATATTTGAAAGGTCACCCATATGTGGCAATAAACATTCTTTTAATTAAGTAATTCATACTTTTTTGTCTCAATTTGGAATGAAGAGTCACCCGTTTCAAATCAAGAACCTCTTCATTTCTCTCCCGGGCTTGTCTATTTAATGAACCTCTTTTCCTCATTTGAAGGAGAGAAATTTTGAAAGCACCAAAACTATAGAATTTTTTTGTCTCATTTATCAATTAAATTCAAAGCTTTTTTATTTCATATTAGTGTAATTTCAAATTCTAGTATAATAGCATTTTCATATTAATTAGTTTTCTTATATGTTTTCAGATTAATTCTCATTTTCAAGATTTTAAATTAAATCTGAAATTTCATTCTTACATTACATTTGCATCTTCATTTTAGATTAATTGTAATTTGTTTATCTTCATAGCTTTCAAATCCTCCATTGTAGTATTGGTCTAATGGTTGTTGGACTCTCATTCTGAGAGTAAATCAAACACCTCATCTACATAGGAGGCAATAGGTCACTTCACCATGAATTTCGAATTGAGTAATCAATACTCATTTTCGTAATTCAATTGTGTGAGTAATGACTATGTTACATCTGTAGTTGGATTAGAGGTCCACATTCAACCACATACATTCTGGTGCCCACCGTGGGGCAAAAAAATTGATTTCTGGCCTCATTTAACTTGAACTTTTTGTGAAATTTGCAATCTGTCGTACATCCATACTTCTCTATGTATGGAAGTTCGCACAAGATTTCTGAGCATACCATGTGAAGTTTTTCTCCTTGTAGCACTCTCTCACATGAAATTATAATTTCTCATGCCATGCCCTGTACTTTCTCACTCACAGCGCTCTACTTCCTCGTGCAAGGCCTGGCACCAGTGCTGTTAAAATTTTCAATTTTCTTTACTTTCTGTTTCCAATTTCTAACACTTTCTATTTGCTGTCAATTTCATATTTCTATTTTCTGTCACAGCATAACAGTGGTTTGCAGGTTGTTTTGTTGAAGATCATAAAACCTTCTAATAGTTTTCTTGTAGGACGTGTGTCAAAAATCAATCTAAAATGTTGTGTTTGTTTTTTCACTTTCATTCACATAGTCTAAATAGGGCTCCATTAAAATTTCTTAAGGGTCCTGATAGCAAAGTAGGGGAATAGGCTCTTCATTACGTGGAAGTCATGCCCATGGATGAAATTGAGACCCAGATGTTTCTAGAATGATGGATACCTAGGGAAGTGGGGAAAGTTGGTGAATCTTTAGCACTTCCACTAGTCAGGGGATTATGCTCTTCTCTCTTTGAGAGAAACAGAAACCCAAAAAATTATGGATTTGGTGGAGCGAAACTAACTCGGTGATGAATATGCTTGATGTGATTGGGTAAGGCGTCAAGGTAGAGAATTATGCTCTTCTCTCTTTGAGAGAATCAGAAAATCAGACCCTTGAAACCGAGCCAAGTTGAGTCACCTTTAGAGGGCCTGTCGAAAGTTGAACCTCCAGGAACGATCCAAGTGAGTATGCACCTTTCACCGATGATTCTGCCTCACTCTAATAAAGAACACTTTGTTTATTCTAAAGACTCCAAAGCCATGTTAACTTCCTTCTCATGAGTTTGACTATCATCTTGACAAGGCCTTGTTTGTTGTAATGAGCGGTGTTGCTCCTAGACCTGCTTATAGGGGTGTACAGATTTCAATTGTTGCTGTGACTGTGAGGCCTCAACCCTATTTCAGGGGCATTGAAGGTTAATGTGAACATAAGCCTATTAAAAACTTTCCTTATCTAGTGGCCTACATAGTTCACCTCTGAAAGGGGGCATAATCTTTGCGCAGGGAGTGGGAAGAATCTCTCCTATAGATTCCCACCAAAGGCATGCACCTGGATGCTTGAAGGTGGTATATGACACTAGCCTCTACCAAAAGGGTAACCTTTAAACATATACTATTTAGTCCTTGGAAACACCAAAAATACAGGTGTCCTCTAGGGGGTGACATGGTTGTGTGAGGTGCACACATGCGCATAAGCAGTGGGGAAAAGGTTTTGTCTTCTCACCATTTTTTTTGATAGGGATAGCTATGTGTTTGTTATCGAGTCTTAAACATTGTCCAATTGTGATTAAACAAAGATTCCCCTGATACTATCAAGTTGCTTTGTCCTTGATAGGTCTATTAATGACTACTTCTTGTGTCACAACTGCTTGATCTAAACCTCTATGTTTGTAAACGAATGCTTGAAAACTCAAAATGAGATTATTGATTAAACTATTTTGCAAACTTGTAAGGAAACTAGATTTTTTGTCAGACATCAATTTAGGTTGTATCTCAAAACTTGACTTTCACCTCGAAAACTATGTTGAACTATCAGAATTTGGATCTTTCCCGCATGAAGTTTCACTTTTCAGAGTGTTTCCTCACGTGAAATTTAAATATCTCGTGTGAAGTTTGGTGTTTTCTCACGTGGCCTATTGTTTTCTTGCGTGAACCTGTACTCAAATTTAAAAAATGGAGACTAAATTCTTGTTGACTGGTCAAACTTTTGCCCAATCTTCTTCCTGTCTAAGGTTTGTTTTTTTATTTTCCTGTTGTTCACTATTAGAAACTGGGTGTCTCGAGTTGGGAATTGATCGATCTTTGCTTTGACTCGTGTTGTCTCTCATTGGTTTACCTTATCTCAATATGCTTTGGTACCTCATGTTGCGATATTCTTATCTTGACTATTCTAGCCACTCTCTTGATGACTCATGTCAGGTCCATCTTGCATCTTGGTTGTTCTAGCCATTTATCTCCTTTTTGTTATCTTAGAGACAGAGTCTAGCATTATCTTGAGTCTTCTCTCATCGCATCTTCGTCTATGACTATCAAAACTAGAAGTGGCAAAACTTTCCCTATTTAGAATACTAGTCAAGGTAGAGGTAGACCTCGTAATCAATAAATCGATCATCGTGAGGGATCCTCAAGTTCTTCATTGACTACTTTGAAAGATAGCCTATCTAAACCATCGCCTCGGGTGTTCCAAGAGTGCTTTAATCCATTGTTTGAAATGCAACCAGGCTTCTCATTAGAAGAAAAGGACAATTCATTCTTCCAAGAAAACTCATTGTTTCATAATTTTGGGAGACCATTTCCTCATACTACACCTATTATTGAATCTATTGATACTGCTAAAGATAGTGACTCGTTTGAGCCTATCGATCCTTTTAATCCTGTTAGAGAACCCAAAGTTACATTAGCTTCCCCCTTTCGACATCGGTCATATCATGTTACTAAGTCCTTATTTACTGCACACTCCTATGGTGACAAGATGGAAGATCCATTTAGCTTCCAACCAGGCAAATATCACAAAGATTAGGACCAATCTTATAGAAACGTGTACCATGGTCAAACTTCTAATGAGAAACATCATGGTCAATCCCAACATGACCAAAATCAGTCTCACAATGCTGATCAATCTCAAAACAAAGCTCAAGGTGATCGACAAGCACATCATTATCACCCTCCCCCATTTGATCAAGACCAAGATGATCAGCAACAAGATAAAATTCCTAGTATTTATGAGATCCTTGGTAATGAAGATGATGTGATAACTCAAGATGATATAGACACTGCCAAAGCTAATAAGAGCCTTATCAATATGATGGAGATCCTCCTTCTAGAGGAAAAGGAGAAGTACTTTCTTGAGCTAGCTCGACAAGGGGCCAAGTTACCCCTAAATTTCCAAGTTGAAACACTTGTAGCTAAAGAGGAAGAGACTGAAACTACCAAGTTGCAAAAGATGATTCAGGATATGAAAAACTAGATTAGCCAACTTGCAAAAGAAAAAGATAAGTCCACACAACAATTCACAATGGAGAGCATATGTCCTTTTCCGTTTGATAAGAGTCTATGCATGTGTCCTTTCCCAAGAGGAGTGGATTTTCCCAAATATGACAAGTACATGGGTACCATGGATCCACAAGATCATTTTGAGGGAGTTTGGTGCCTTGTCCATAGAATTTATGCATGATCAAACCTATCTTATTAAACTCTTTCCCTATAGCTTGGGTGGACTAGCTATGGAATGGTTTTGATGATTGCTTCCTAGCATTAAGACTTTTGATGAGATCGCCAATATATTTATTCAACATTATTCTCACAACAATCACCACTCTATCAACATTCGTGATCTGTGTAACTTGAAACAATGATAGGGGGAGTCTTTCTTGTCCTTTCTCCAAAGATGGAGACAACTTTGCATGAAGTATCCACATAAGTTGCCTGAATCTGAGAAACTTGATATCTTTTTTGATAACCTTGTTCCTGATTTCAGATATCAAGTGTAACTACAAGGTCCCTTGAATTTTGACAACATGATTAAGCAAGTTGTAAGAATAGAGGCCTTTATGGTTAAAAAGGAAGAGTTGACTTTGAATAAGGACAATAAACAAGGGTTCTCAACGAACAAAGATAAAGGAAGGGATTTCAATAAAAATAGAGATGTAGTGAACGATGGAGTGGTGGATAATGTGTCCACAAAGCCTTCAAAGCCTATTTTTAATCTCACCTCAAGTATACAAGTGGCTAAGGCTGTTGAAAAGAATACGATAAACAATCAACAAACTTCAAGATTCACTAAGAATAAACCTTGGGCCTCTCGACCCAAGCACGAATTCACTCCTCTCGGAGAGCCTCTTGATGTAGTCTTTAAGACTCTTGTGGATAATTAGATTCTTACCCCTTTGGAGAAGCATCTTTATGACCCACAACTGCGACCTCATTGGTGGAACGACAATGTCTACTATGACTACCAGCAGAACATTGGTCATAAGATCGCTACTTGTCTTCAGTTGAAACTTAAGGTTCAAGATCTAATTGATAATGGTGATATTGGTGTAGACAATCACAACAAGAATTTGGACCATTAGGAGTTTAAGGATCCTTTCTCTCCTCATGAGAAAGGAGAGTCTTCTAAAGCTAAGAATACCAACTCCAAAGTTAACTCTACATACACTGCTAATGATAATGTCATCAACATGATTGAACCTGTGGGAGTTGAGTATTGCGATGTGATCACCATCAAGAGGAGCGGTGATGCTCCTAAATCTAGGACTCCTTTTATCTTACATAGTTCCTCATCTCATTCGTCTGAATCAGAACAACCTCAAGATTGTGTTAATATTTTCACTTGATCCTGGGGAAGAGTTGTTTTGAAGGGTCCTGACCCTCCTAAGTCTGCTCCTAAGCAAGCTATGGATAAGACTACTATTGGTCCTACCAACAAAGTTTCAAAATTGGCCCTTGCACCTAACACTTTTAGTTATAGCATCTTGGATCAGCTCCAACAAACCAACACTCAGATTACCATTTTTGAGTTTTTGAAGATCTCACCTACCCATAGGGAGATTTTGGATAAAGCCCTCACTGAGGCAAATGTTTCCAAAGATCTTGATCTCAACTAATTCAAATCTATGGTGGGTCATTTAACCTCACCTCACTATCTATCCTTCTCTGAAGAAGGTGATCACTCTCTGAGTCATCCACATAATGCTCCCTTGCACATAGAGGTCATGATAGGGCCCAAGCATGTCCGTTGTGTGCTTATAGATAATGGTGCTAGTCTTAATATCTGTTCTGCCAAATTTCTTTCCCAGCTAGGTTACGATGAGGATTGCATAGACTCACGTAAAATGATTAGCATAAAAGCTTATGATGAAGAAGAACACAAATCCAAAGGCTTAGTTGTGCTACCTATCTGTGTTGGTCCTGTTGAGAGGGATGTTACTTTTTAAGTCCTAGATATTCCTCTTGCATACAATATCTTGCTAGGAAGACCATGGATACATGAGATGCAGGATGTTCCATCTACGTACCACCAGTGCATCAAGTTCCCATTTCACAGAGCTAAGGTGATGGTACCTGCAAATACAAATTATTCTTGCAACATGCTCACATAGTCAGTTGACAGTCGCGTTCTTGCTAATAGAGAATCTACAGAGTTCTATGATGCTAAATTAAGAGAGATGGAACAGACTCTAAAACTTAAGGACACAGGCATGGGAGGATATCAAATGGAGCCTGTGCTATCACTGGCAGCTCTTCCTCTATCTCCATGCTCTTATGAGAGACCTTTTGATAATGACAAGCCTTCTAATGACTCTCCTCAAACAATTTATGATGGGGCCTTTGTGCGGACCTCCACACCATTAGAGGATGAGGATGAGGAAAGAGCTATCAAGGCTTGGATCTATAAAGGAAAAGAGACATCTGAAGCAACTACTCATCCAAACTTAGAGCAAGAGCCCTACAGTGAAGCCTTCAAGATCGTGAAGCGCTTTGGCTACAAAGGAAGTGGTCCCATAGGAATGAACAACAATGGCTTGTTGAAACCTATTGAAGCTACAAGTCACTGCACAAAAGACACTTTTGGCTTGGGCTTCAAAAAGATCCCCTTTTATCTAGGGAGAAATAAGTTTGTGCCAGAACCTGAACTTAAGTCAGAACCAAAATCTAAATCAAAACCTAAACCTGAATTTGAAGATGCTACCCCAGAAGTAAATCCAGGGACCAACTCTGAGGAGGACACTTTTCCATATTCTATTCCTCTCAAACTTGCTATGATCTTTATAAAGCCAGATGATCCCGTTATACCTATCTAGATGGTAGAAATAGATAGTGATTCTGACGAGACTTCTTCAATACATCAGTTCACATATGATCAATGGAAAGAAATGTTACCTGATAATCCCCACTTTTTGGGTGGAGAATATGGACCACCACACTTTCAAAAGTGGTTTGAGAAAGGACAACTTCAGCAAGCTATTAATGCCACAAGAGATGAAGATGAATCTGAGGGTACAACTATTTCTAATGGAATTCCCACATCAAGTACTGACTCTCATGAGTATGAATTTGAGTCTTTGTCTGACGCTACTTGTGATAAAGATATAGATATGGCACATACATTTGAAAACCCTCTCGAAATAGGTGAAGGGTCTAGTGTTAGGATGCACAAATTAGACACCATTGGTGTTAACTTTTCCTCTACTTTTGACATTAGGCCTCATAGGGATTTGAACACTCCTTTGGACAAGATTGCTCTAGATCTTGACTTACTTGTCAACACTTTTGATGGTTATACCGTGAACGCAATTGAACCAGCCATTACTTCTCTCTCACTCAAAGATCCTGATCTGATAAACTGGAACTCCCCCTCCTCATCCAATGAAGTCCTAACATTCCAGAATGATTATGCTCTAGCCTATTACCTCCATGCTATTGAACTTGTAATGTCCTCCACCAGCGAATGTAGTGTCAGCATGATAGAGGCGAATATCAAGTATCTTAGTCAAAAAATTAAAAGAAGAAAAAATAGAAGCTCTGATGGTGAAAACCACATTGTGGTAGTATCAGAGCCAAAAATAGTAAAAATAAAAGACGTATCCACAGGTGAAAACCTCTCTAAGGTGCCCAAGGATGAGATACTTGATACGCTTCTGAGCATCTTTCAAGAGAGATCATCAGTATTGATAGAGCTGACATAGCCAGTGAATTTGAGTACAGAGGCTGCTCCACAAATCATTCATCTAGCATAGTCATTGTCTACACAAGAAAAGGAAGAGTTCACTAGCTTCTTTCAAAGCAAGAAAATAAACTTTACATGGACATATTCTGATATGCCTGGATTAGACCCCAATCTAATCATGCATCATGTTAAGTAGAAGCTTCAAAAGATGCATCCTCATGTGACACTTTTGGTTAAAGTTGAACTAGAAAAGCTCCTCAAAGCTGGCTTCATAAGAGCAATTAATTATGTCGAATGGATTTCAAACATTGTTCCAGTCACCAAACATGATAAATCCATTCGTGTGTGTACAAACTTCTAGGATTTAAATAAGGCATGTCCAAAAGATGACTTTCGACTACCAAATATTGACATGATAGCAAGTTATGAGATGTACTCCCTAATGGATGGCTTCTCTGGCTATAATCAAATAAAAATTATGCTAGAGGATCAAGAAAAAATTGCTTTCACATGTGCCTGGGGCACTTTCTATTGGAATGTCATGCCCTTTGGGCTTAAGAATGTAGGTGCTACATATCAGAGAATAGTCACTACTATTTTCCATGATATGATGCATAAATCTATGGAGGACTATGTGGATGATACCTTACCCAAAAGTATGCAGCGAAGAACCCATCTTGCAGATTTGGGTCCCATTCTTGACCGCATGGAACAATTTAGTCTCAGACTTAATCCCAAGAAATGTGCATTCGGCATCACTTCCGAAAAACTCTTGGGATACATTATTTCAGCTAAGGGCATAGAGGTTGATCCAGAAAAAGTACAAGCTATTATGGAAATGCCTCCACCTAGAAACATCAATCAAATGAGATGACTCCAGGGAAGGCTATAGTCTATCCGGCGCTTCATTTCACAGTTGCCTAACAAGTCACAACCATTCACTAAAACTTTACATAAGGGTGTGACGTATGAATGGAATGAGGAATGTGACAGAGGGCTCACTCAAATTAAATAGTATCTTGCAAATTCACCTATATTGATGCCTCTTATCCATGGGAAGCCTCTCATACTTTACATTTCAGCCATGAGAACATCTTTGGGTGCTCTCCTAGCTCAAGAAGATCAGAACAATAAAGAGAGAGCCATTTATTATATCAACAAGACATTAGTATCCTATGAAATGAATTACTCTATCATTGAAAAGGCTTTCTTAGCAGTGGTGTTTGTGTCACAAAATTTGTGGCATTATATTCTCACTCATACTACAAAGCTCATTGCAAAAATTGATCCACTAAAGTATTTACTGAGCAAGGCTTCCCTCATGGGTAGATTAGCTAAGTGGGTTATGTTCCTTAGAAAATTTGACATTGAGTATGTGGAAAGAAAAGCTATCAAAGGGAAAGCATTTGCTGATCAGTTGGCCGAAGATCCTCTGAAAGATCATCAACCTTTAAACATTGAATTCCCAGATGAATTCATCATGCTTCTTACGAATCAAGCTTGGAGCATGTTCTTTGATGGATCATTCACTCAACAAGTATCAGGTGCATACATTCTATTTATAACACCTCAAAGATACTCATTGCCTAAAGCTTATAAGATGTTGTTTCCTTGCACAAACAACACTGCTGAATATGAAGCTCTCATCAACAGTATGAAGATAGCCATTGAATGGCGTGTAGATGAGCTCAAAGTCTTTGGAGACTCTCAGTTAGTTATCAACCAAGTTAATGATATCTATCAAACAAAAGATAACAAGCTAGTGCCTTACAAACAAATGGTAGATGATCTCAAATAGTACTTTGCACACATTTCCTTCCATCAAATTCCAAGGGCAAATAATAAAGTAGCTGATGCTATGGCCACTCTTGCCTCAATGTTACAAATGCCAGAGAATGATTTCAGACATGAATTCCTAGTGGAGACTTTACGCTACCCAGCCTATGATATGCTAGAATCTAGGATGATCTGTTCCATCATTGGACATGACTCATCCCGCTACTACTACATCTATTCTTACCTCCATGACCAGATCATTCCCGATACCTACATCTAGAATGAGAAATGTCACCTCATTCGTAATGCCTCATGGTATGTCATCATAGCAAATGACTTGTATAGACAGGTACTAGACGATACTCTTCTTAGGTGTCTAGAACCTGATGAGTCCAAGTGTACGTTAGCTGAGGTACACGAAGGTATATGTGGGTCTCATTCGAGTGGTCTGACGTTAGCTTGTAAGCTTATTAGAGCTGGTTACTATTGGCCTGACATGGAGAAAGAAGCTGTTCAATATGCTAAGACTTGCAAGCAGTGCCAATATCATGGGAATCTAATCCATGCTCCTGCTAAAGAACTTATTCCTTTCATTAGTTTTTGGCCATTTCAGCAATGGGCCTTTGACTTGGTAGGACATATTCACTCATCTTCTTCCAAAGGGCAAAAATTCATCATCAGTGCTACAGATTACTTTACCAAATAGGTTGAGGTGGTCCCTTTGACTGTCGTTGATGGCAAGTCTGTGGCTATGTTTATACTGAACTATATCATTTTTTGATATGGTGTTCCCTCATCAATTATCACTGACAATGGGGGACAATTCAAGAACAAGGACCTGAAAGAGCTATGTACTAAATTTAGAATCATTCAGCATTGGTCATCTATCTATTATCCTTAGGGTAGTGGACAAGCAGAGGCTTATAATAAAACAATTCTCAAAATATTGCACAAAACAGTTCATAAGTCTGGTAGGGATTGGCACCTCCAAATAAATCTGGCCTTGTGGGCCTACAGAACAAGTATTCAGACACCAACGGGGGGCCGTGCCCTTTGCCTTGGTCTATGGAGAAAATGCAATATTGCCTATTGAGGTCAAGATTCCTACATTGAAAATCTCTCTAAGAGGCCTCATCACTGATGAAGAAAATAAAATATCTAGGCTACAAGAGCTGGAATTACTAAATGAATGTTAGAAAGTGGCGTTCGATCATCTTTGAGCATATCAGAAAAGAATGTCCAAAGCCTACAATAAGAAAGTTAGACAAAGGGAATTCCAGGTGGGTGATCTTGTCCTTATAGAGAACCCCAAGAATCAGCAACAACGCGTCCAAAAAGGGAAGTTTGAACCAAATTAGCTTGGTCCATACATTGTTACTACAACATTTGGGTCTGGTGCATATCAACTCTCCACCACTGAAGGAGAGAAACTCAAAGAGTAGATCAACGCTCTTCATCTAAAGAAGTTCTACAACTAACATTCTCTGTGTGCTCTTGTACATACTTCTTGATCCTGAAAAAATCCAAAAAAAGGATATATTGTCAAAAATCCTAAAAATTGCAAAATGCCCTGAAAAAAATGATCATCTTCGTGAAAACTTGGCAAACAGGTGCTTTGATGTATCTATTATCCTAGTGAAAACTTGGCAAACAGGCACCTTGATAATACTCAAAAAAAATAGAAAATTTGAAAAATACAAAAAAAAATGAAAAGATCAAAAAGATTAAAAAAAAAAGAAGAAGAGAAAAGTACAAAAAAATAAAAAAAGAAGAAAAATGTGCCATTGATGAAAACCTAGTAAACAGGCGTCCTGGTAGCAAAAATAGAATCTCTGCCAAGATGGTGAAAGCCTGGTAAACAGGTGCCACTTGTTTCCCGAAGCTACATCTTATCTCAGCACCATTTGGCTCTACTAGTTTTCTTGTCAGCTTTAGTTTCATTTCCTCGCTTTCCTACTTTAGCTTGTTTCCTGCTTTAGTTCGTTGCCTGCTTTGGTTTGCTAGCTCATGCTTTCGCTTTTAGTTACTCTTCAAGATTTCCCTTGACTCTTCGTGGATTGGAACTGGTCACGCTTGGGGGCACCTACCTGGTCTTGGGGACATTGTCCTATCACTTTCAGATATGCTTTCTTACATCAGTCGCCAGTGGTCCTCACTGTGTCTTCCTACTGATACCTAGCTCTTTCTTGGATCTCTCTTTTGAAAATCCCTTTTACATCAGTCACCAGTGGTTCTCACTGTGTCTTCCTGCTGATGTTTCACTTTTATCTCTGAGATTTCTCTTCTTGAGGATCTCTCTTGTATCGATCACCAGCATTTCTCATTGTGCGTACCTATCGATATTTGTTTCACACTCTGATATCTCTTTGAGACCTTATGTCTCTCATGACAGTCACCAGTGGTTCGCACTATGTTTGCCTACTATCACCATCTAGTTGTGATTCTTTATGTTGTACCTTTTGATCCAGTTTTGCTCCTCTTGAACATGAACTTAAACTGAAACTGGATTTGTAGTTCTTTGAAGTGTGTTGAGCTTTTCTTTGAGTGCTTGTTCTTTTTCTTTATGTTTTCTTGCTTTCTTCTTGGTGGTTTAGTTTCAATGATCCAAAGAATCCATCTAAGAAGGGTGTCCACTGTGAGAGCCTTCCTCTCGTATTGGATGGCCATGTGTACCTCAATTTATATGGATGCTTTGGTGAGGTTGGTTCTTCTCCTTGTCTTTTGGGTGACTTCATTCTACTACAAGTGAAATTGCAAACGCTCGACCTGCTAAGTGAACGTAAGGGTCACTACAAGCACCATTAAAATGCTTATCTTTCACCTAGAAAAGGGGGAAACTCTCGTGTGTCTAGCGTGTTTGTATGCAAGCAACATTCAGGTCATCCTAGCAGCTATGCTTTAATGCTTGTGTTAACTTGCTAAATCAAAAGGAATAGGTGTTCAGGTCATTCTGGCTTTTTGTGCCTTAATGCTTACACCTCATTATGACAAATTTAAGGCTTATGTCATATTCACATTCTCATGATAGTGATATTAGTGAGGGTTGTATGGCATCTTGCGACTGCTCGAACTTAAACGGCTCTATGATGACAATACGATGAGTCCAACAACCAGGTCCTAGGGTTGCGTCTAGCTTAGGCTTGCATTTTCATTCTAGGCTTGCATTTGAGATGATGTTTGGTGCTCTCTTGATTGTCTTCTCATCAAAGGTTCTCATCTTTCATCCCGGTTCATCATGATTGCACAAGTTTTCAGGATCGAAATCAAAATCTGACATCTCTAAATGACTCAAAATCATGTTTTAAATTCTGGGATCCTTTAGGATCGGATGCTTGTCTAGTCAACCTTCTGGTGTCATTTTCCTACCAGATTCTCCTCTCTTCATCATGTTCTCGAGATCTCTCCTCTTTTCATCAAAGTCAACTCTAGTCAAATCTAGTCAACCATGGTCAAACTTGGTCAACAGGACCTCCTGATCTCTCCAAATTGCTTCTACATCTTCTAGATGCTTCCTTAATCTATTCTGAATTCTACTAGATCTTCGATCTTATCTTTCTTTGCAACCTCTTGCTATCAATCATCTTCTGATATGTCATCTTTGGATTTCGCTCCCGAGGGGGTAGGATGATTACATCATTGAATCTTGTCGAATCAATTCTTGAATCAGTCTGATCTAAATCACCAGTTCTCATCACTAGGGGCATCTCGGTGCCTCACATCTTGTTATCTTGTCATCTATCTTTTAGGTATCTAAGCAATCTAACTTGGATCCTCAAGGATCAAGCTCTGTTCTAGAGATGGTTCTTGAAATCTTTTAAGTATTGGGGCAATCTAACCCTAATTCCTGAGAGTCAAGCTTCATTCTAGAGATGGCTCTCGAAATCTCTTTTGGACCATTATCTGGGAAATCTACCCAGGTCTCAAAGGATTAATCTTTGTATTGGGGCAATCTAACCCTGGTTCTGGAGATAGTCCTAAATCTTCATCAATCGGTATTGGGGCAATCTAACCCTAAATTTGGTTTTCTTTTAGACTGTTGTCTTCACAATCGAACTTAGACTTCGGAGAATCATGCTTCTTTCTGATCAATGTCTTGGCAACCTAACCTAGATTTCTGAAATCTTCGCTTATCTATCACATCAGACTATTCTTTGAATCAACATGTTGTTTGCACATCGATTCAAAGAGGGGAAAATGTAATACCCCAAAATTGGCACATATCAATTTCAATCAATTTTGGTGCATTTCTCAAATTTCTGCATCATCAAAGTCCTACTTTGCTAGGCAATTTTCTCTCTCCTACCTAACTTTATTTGACTAGATGTCAATTGCAAAACCCCTAATTTGCATTAATCTCACACTGTAATTAATTCCTAAGTCTTTTGACTTTATTAGCTAAATAATCCCTATGATAAATTAATTTAATTCTAAAGTCCTACGTGCTTTAAATTAAATTTAAAAAACCACCCCCTTTAGCTAATACCCATAAAAGGAATTAATAAATTGCTTGATTATTTGAATGGACACTCCTATTTGAATTAATAATTCAAAATATTTGAAAGGTCACCCATATGTGGCAACAAACATTCTTTTAATTAAGTAATTCATGCTTTTTTGTCTCAATTTGGAATGAAGAGTCGCCCATTTCAAATCAAGAACCTCTTCATTTCTCTCCCGGACTTGTCTATTTAATGAACCTCTTTTGCTCATTCGAAGGAGACCAATTTTGAAAGTACCAAAACTATAGCATTTTTTTGTCTCATTTATCAATTAAATTCAAAGCTTTTTTATTGCATATTAGTGTAATTTCTCATTCTAGTATAATAGCATTTTCATATTAATTAGTTTGCTTATATGTTTTTAGACTAATTCTTATTTTCAAGCTTTTAAATTAAATCTACAATTTTATTCTTAGATTACATTTGCATCTTCATTTTAGATTATTGAAATTTGTTTATCTTCATAGATTTCAAATCCTCCATTGTAGTATTGGTCTAATGGTTGTTGGACTCTCGTTCTAAGAGTAAATCAAACACCCCATCTACATAGGAGGCAACAGGTCACTTCATCATGAATCTTGAATTGAGTAATCAATACTCATTTTCATAATTTGATTGTGTGAGTAATGACTATGTTGCATGTGTAGTTGGATTAGAGGTCCACATTCAACCACATACAAGTATATGAAGCATGGACATGTTATCAGCATGATATCATGGATGCAGAGGTTAATTATTAGTACAGACCATTGTGTAGCAGCTTATGTTAGCAATGTTCCTGACGGAGTTGCAGACAGTGTTTTGTGAGTGATTGTTCGTACAATTATCATGAAGCCTTGAGCACTTAGATATGTGATGAAGACATATTAGTGATGTTTCAGCCATAGACGTAGAGTTTGATGATCAGTGGAAGTGAAGTTATGAAGTCACTATTGAGTAGTTGTAATTTCCTTTGTTTATCCAGAAGAGCCGATAGAGATTTTATTAGTACAGGACTTGCGCCTATCATTTCGGTATGCATCCTTGGATTAGTGATCAGTGAAGAGTTAACAATGTTTGATTAGGAGTGCATGACATAATTCATCTTGAGGAGAAAGTATCAGTTAGATTGGTAGAGCCAACAATGTGTATTGCGTGTCTACATTTATTGATTTAGACAGGTCCCAGTTCTTGATGCTTGCTTAGTACAATCGACTGAGATGTTGTAGAAGTTTGTTATTGTTTCTCTAATATGATTTCAAGATGGTTCTAATAGGCCAACTTGATTATTTCATTTCGAAGAAAGTTATTTATAGGCAATCATTTGTGACTGCTAAATTATGGTTCAGAGTTGAATGTGAAGAGTAGAGCAGAGTATGCGAAGTGTTGAGCCATCAGAAGAAGGTATATGTGACCAAGTAAAGAGTTTGTGCTATACATTGGAACTGATGTAGACAGCAGGTCAAAGCACAGCTCACCAAGATCCAGATATAGTGTGTGTTTGTTAATAAGAAGGTTGTAGCCTTCACCCCTTTGAGCAGTGTGCTCTTGGATAGTGTGTCCTCGCCCCTAATAGGGTTAATTATAAAAGACTCCTAACAGGGTCTGACCCTTGACCTGGTCATTGTACTAAAAGCATTGGAAAGACAACTGCTAACAGGGTTAAGGATCTTCTAACAAGGATCATAATTTACACTAGTGCAGATTATTAGTGGGTGTCAATTCCCACCAGGGTTTTGACCTATTTGGGTTTCCCTGTAACCAAAATATTTGTGTTGTGTTCAAGTGTTATTTGATTGTGTTTATGCTTTATATTTTAAGTGTACTTAATTGGATAAAGAAATGAATCTTGTAGATAACTATTTCACCCCGCCCCCCTCCCCCCCTGCTCCCCACCCCTCTCAGTTATCTCTTGGGACTATTCCCAACAACACTTCCAAATGCTAATTCTAACATGAGAGATGATGCTGAAATTTATCTCACAAAACCTTAGACTATTGCAAGCTAAATAAACACATACAAAAAATGGATTATACACATAAACATATAACACCAAATATACGTGGAAAACCCTTATGGGAAAAAACCCACCACTCTTTAAAGCCAGACTCAATTTTATTATTACCAACAAAGTTACAATACAATCTCTAGAGCCACAACTGTATAAGAGTAATCAGCTATGATATCTAAATCTAGAATAATTTTGGCAGCATAACAATGCTCTTCAAATAATGCTCTCGCACTCTCCTCTACAACAATGTCTTGTACTTATAGAGTTTTCATACAAGAGGAAACAATTTTTAAAGCATCTACATTCAAAGAATCTACAAACTATTTTAGAAACTTCCTCTATGCACAACTCTTGCCTTAAAAACAAAGCAAAGAGATTAAATTGGAGAAACAGGGAAATATTCGATTTTCTTCTCCAAGTCCATCCTTGTGGAAGATTTCGTCTTCATTTAGCGTCTTTCCAAAAAGAATAAATAAAACACTAAATCATGATAAGGCTGAGTCACCTTATCCTAACACATTGTCCTTTCATTTATCTTTTAATGTAGGGTAATGTTGGTATTAGTTTTATGGTACAAAGTACAAGTATTGTTTGGATGAGAATTTGACCATAGTTATTATATGAAAATTGTGATTAGCCAAATTAT
The DNA here is from genome assembly GCA_027943335.1 of Chamaecyparis obtusa. Lineage (NCBI taxonomy): Eukaryota > Viridiplantae > Streptophyta > Pinopsida > Cupressales > Cupressaceae > Chamaecyparis > Chamaecyparis obtusa. Next base: position 68,693 of record BSBK01008178.1, on the reverse strand, counting down.
GTAAAAGAAGGATGAATATTTTATAAATCTTTGAAAATAAATTGAGGAGATTTAAAAAGAAGAATGATATTAACTTTATATATATAATAAATAAAAATAAACATGTTTTATTGTATTGTTTTAATTGTGCAAATAAAATATTGTTATGTCAAAATTTGAAAGAAAACAAATCTATCCAAATAAAAAAATTCAGTTTGGAAACAAGATAATGTCTCCAAAACGCAGACTAGAAAGATATGGAAAGAAATTTAATTAAATAAAATTATTATTAATTAATTAGAAGAGATAAACTGTTAATTTAGAAAAAATTAGAATATTCAAATTTTTTATCATGAATAATAAATTGTGTTATTTCATCTAAAACTCAAAACATTTAAATTTTATTATTATTTCAAACTTCAAACATTATTTCATCACATAAATATATTTATGTTCTTTTTAATTTTCAAATTTGATTTATTACTTAAAACCAAACAATATTTGAGTATGCAAAGAATTTGTAATCAGAAGAAAATGATTGAAGACAGCAATTACATCTCTTCTAATGAACTTGTATTTTCGAAATTTTGTTACATTAACAGAGAAACTTCATGTGGCTCTTAAAAGAACAACTAGGTTGAGTGGAGCACACCGAGGTGTCATGCCTTAATATTATATTTATTTATAAACCGCTAATAATATACCAAGATACAATACGATGTTTCAACTTAAAATGATCCTTACCAAACTATATATAAAATTCTAGCTTAGAAACTTGTTGACAATCTCATGGAAGGTATGGCATAAAGATGGTTTTTCCTTGATACAGTGGCTCCAAACTCTTCTTCCATATCCAAATCAGCAGGATCGCCTTCAACTCTCCAGTCAAAGCTGTGCCAGATAGTAGCCAAAACAAAGGAAAATTGCGCAATGGCCATATGTATACCAGGGCATCCTCTCCTCCCAATCCCAAAAGGCAGCATATCAAACTCCTGCCCTTGGTAGTCAAAAGTCTTATTTCCAATGAATCTTTCAGGCTTGAAATCGTGGGGATCTTCCCACACATTTGGGTCTCTCGAAATGGCCCACGCATTCACAAAAAGCTTTGTTTTTGCAGGTATGACATAGCCCTCTGCTCCTATAGTCACAGCTTCGCTATTTTGATGTGGGAGTAACAATGGTCCTGGCATGTGTAGTCGTAAGGACTCTTTAATCACGCATTTAAGGTAGTGCATGTTGGGCAGATCAGATTCAGTTACCATGCGATCTTTCCCTACTATAGAGTCAATTTCTTCCTGCAGTTTCTTACCACACAAGGGGTGCCTGAGTAGAGCAGTAATTGCCCATTCCATGCTAGTTGCTGTTGTCTCCATTCCACCAATGAATAGATCCTACAAATATATTGTACCACTAAATTGTTAGGTAAACAAATACATTGAAGAGATTGCAAAAAAAAAGTTGAATATTCAGTTTATTCTTGATTGGAGACCTTATTTCTATGTTCTCTTTTTACTGCTCCAATTGGATTGATATATTTTCTAGAAGTTCTACCCTATAAAACAATGAAGAAATGAAAGCATGCAGCAGATCAAGAGAGAGGGTAATGAAATTGACATACAAAGAGGACTGCTTTGATATTATCTGTATTGAATTCCACGTCCAAAGTCTGTGTGTCTATCACATCAAGAAGCACATCCAAAATGTCCTTACTCCACTCTTTCTTCTCCTCCAAAGCCCTTTTCTTCTGCTCAATATGGTCATCAATAATTCTCCCAACAATCCTGTCGAAGAAGTTGTGGGCATTAACCATCCGTTTCTTGAGACCTTGCAGGTCCATCCAATCTATGGAGGGAAAGAAGTCCCCAATGTTAACAGCAGAAAGAGTGCTGATGATCTCCCTCACCATAACTTTGAGCTCACCCGCATTCCCAGTCACATCATCAACATCGAATCTTGTCCCGGTCAACATCCTCCAAATTATAGCTGAGGTGATATCCAGCAAAGACTTGCTAACATTCACAGCAACAGTCCCGTCCTTGCTTTTCTCCCACATAGATTTCATAGCCAGAGAAACCTCCTCTGCTCTGAGGGACCTAAAGGAATCAATTCTCTTAGCACTGAGTAACTCCATCACACAAACCTTTCTCATGTGTCTCCAGTAAGGACCATAAGAAGCCAAGCCCATGTTCTTGTTGTTGTAGGCAATGTGTTTTCCAGCAGCAGTAGAGGGTCTGTTGGCAAACACTAAATCATGGGTCTTCAGAAACTCCTTGGCCATCTCAGAAGAGGAGACCACCACACAGGGCAGAAACCCCAATCTCAAGTACATCACAGGCCCATATTTCTTTGAGAGCTCATGAAGACTACGGTGTGGAAGCTTCCCAAGCTGATGGATGTTTCCTATGATAGGCCATGGGGTTGGGCCAGGAGGCAACTTAGGATCCCTCTTGAACTGCTTAAATAATACCCACACAAGGACAAGAAATGCGAATCCTAGAGCAGTTGCTTGGCCAGAAAGCTGTTCTGCCCTTACTCCAAGAAACTCAAAGAAAGCCATTGTGAAAAGTTATAACACATACACACACTTTGCTTGAAATACTCGTCTGCTCCACCTCTATATATAGAGATCCAGTAGGTACTGCTCCCTAGACTTTGTCAAGTTCGGCGGTCCTCCTGTATTTTCCAGGAACATGGTAAAACCGAAATGTTTGAATGTAACAAACACTGTTTATTTGTCAAGCACATACGACAATATGGAATAACTTATAACAATTGGTCTAATTATGCGACAAATGATAACAACAAATATTGAGAAGATACTAGTCCAAGTATACCTAAATTTTTTTAAGGAAATGTCATTCAAAGATAACGTAGATATTGTAAAGCTTTTTCAAAATATTTGGGTCAACTAGAGATTGAAAGAAGGTAGATTACTAATCATAAAAAATATATATATTAATTTAATATATTCCTTTGGTCTTCTCAGTGCAACTTCTTCTGCTATCCAATTTGGTTCCCAATCCTCAATGTCCAGGTGGAGGCTCCTATGACTAAAAAATGTTTAAAGTCACAGCTTTCATACTGCCTAGTCTCAACTCCCCTTTATTTTCAGACGCCAAGTTCTCTTCTATAAGAAAATATCCAACCCAATCCGGCCCTTCATTATGTCTAAGTTTATATAGGCTCATCAAGAAGCCAATCTTCTTTCTAATTCCGTATCTCCTATTTTTAAAAACAGTATGATTCTAGGTCATTATTTTTATTTGTATATATAAAAGGTTAGAGACACGTTGATGGGGCAAGATTCAAACATAAATAAAAGGATTTTGAGAATTTTTAATATTGTTGTTGATTATTTTTAAATTTATCAATTGATCATTTATGGATGTTTAGTTATTATGATACAAACAAGAGTCTAATTTTTAGATAAAATAATTCACAGAGATGAGATAGATCTTTGATAAGTGAAATATTAACAAGGGCTTCAATTTTTTCTAAATTTTGATACTAATTATTTTTAATTATTAAAAAGGGGTTGAAGGATCCTAACTCATTAGAGTATAATTGAGATCCTGATATTTAGGTAGTAAGGCTTAAACAATTATACTAACTTCTACACTTTTAATGGAATTTCTTTAGGCATGACTTGCAATGAACCTAATTTGATGTGTTGTGGAAGGTGACAAGAATTATATAGAAGTGAGCTTAGGATTTGCCCCCCACCAACCAAAAGATTAATAATGAGATTCTAAGTTTTTTTAAAAAGATCAATAATGTGATTCTAATATTGCTTCCTTTTTAAGAATTTTTCTCATAGAAAATAATGTTCACAATGATATTTTAATCACCAAGAAAACAATTATATAATTATTTTCTATGTTGGTCAAATGTCCTTAGAGATTCCTCTTATTATTTGAGTCTAGTATGCATAGACTTGTCTTACATCAAGCTCAATGATTTTCATAACCAGTCCAAGAAAAAAATTAATTTAATCTTTAGAGGTTTAGCACCTAATACATATGTTCTTAGATAAATCGTGGTCTTTATTCAAGAAAAAATCTTATTGGTTTCCACATGGTGGACATAGAAATATTTTGTTTATAAACAATCATATCTTAAAATATAAACAATCATATAGTTTGTCTCAATCAAACTATGAAAACATAAGGAAACTTTATATATCATGAGCATAATAAATATTATTCATCATTACATAAGATATGAATTTGTGTTGAGATAACAATTTTCAAAATGTGAAAGATATCATAAAATTATATTATGCAATCGTTAAAGGTCCATAAGTGTGAGCTATATAAATTCTCCAAATACTTTCTTATAAATAGTTTCTCAAAGTGCATATGGTGCTATTTCGATCTCTAAGTTACATGAAGAAGGATGAATTAAGAATAACATTTTTTATACAAAGCCTTTTTGTTTTAGAGATATTTCTTTGGTAACTAGTCATTAACACTAGGCAATATGTATTTTAGTCGATATTCATGACAGTTGATGCAATAATAATAAGTCACTTTTAGATTTTATTTCGATCTAAACAAATTTAAATATATAAAAATAATTTGAATCTTGCTCAATAATTGGCTATGTAAGTAATAGCTAATTTTTGTGAATATAAGAAAGTAATAGTTAAATTTATTTATGAATGATTATTATTTTTCAACACGAACTATGTCATTCTTTGTCCTAAGACTATTTGATATAATACTTGATGCAAAGGGGTAAAGTGCTCACATCAATTAGACTTTATTCTTAATTCAAAGAAATATTCGTTTAGATGGCTAAATGGATATGAAACAATATTTGATAGCATATAATACTCTTTGTTTTTTTTTTTTCTATGTGCATGCTTATCTTTTAAGTATACTTGGTTATTATTGTGATTGAATATCATATGGTTTAGTATTTGTGTTTATTAAAAAATTACCAATCTTTCATCACACTTTGAGTGTTACCCACAACTTTAAGCCAACAAGACTATAAGCTACAACATTTCTTAACTTAAGTATATCAATACAATCTAAGAATCACCTTAATAATTATACAATCATTTTTCTCTAATAACTTTTACGAGTCCTTATATTATTCAAGAGAATGAATTTTAAAAAATGGAATGATAAGATTGCAAATGATTCTTGTACAAAGTGGAGGTAGTTGAAGGTAAAATAATTTTTCATGAAAGATTCATTACATTGGTATATACCGAAATCAAATGGGGTCCATTGTGATGATCTACTACTTAAAATATTAACTATATCTCCACTCAATAATTAGTTTCTAGATAAACTAAGTTGTTGCAAATGAATTGTATTCCCAACAATGAAGGCATTATAGAACTAAGGTTATTAGAATCTCAAATAAGATAGGAGAGGAAGATGACATTTTAGATACAATTGGGTGGTGCCTTGATAGTTCAAATGTAACAAGGCTCAAGTAACAAAGATGACAAAGCTGAGAAATAACTGCTTCAAAATTCTAGTTTGTCCTATTTAGAAATACACTTCCAAGAGACAAACATTTTGTTTCTTATAGCTTTTATTTCTACCTTAAAGTAGAGCTAAACAAATTGTTCCCAAACAAATTGAGGTAAGTGAAGTTGTGTAGGGAGCCGACATTAATAGAAATCTCAGTTTCAAAATAGTTTGAGAGAAATTATAGACATGTCAAAATTCAGAAACCAAATAATTCTACAAACCATTAAACAAAAAAATATTAAGAATTCAAGATAAATAATGATTAAAAAGCAACCATTATTTATTATTATTTTCTAGTCTAAATAAAATGTAACATTATTATTTATTTAACAAGCTAAAATAATATATAAATAAAATATCAACATCAATAATATTATTATCATTTTAAATGTAATTTTTTTAATGTTTTTTAAATAGAAAATGACACTATAAAAGCACCTTTGCATGCATGGCCAAGAAAATGTCCACTAAAATATGAATTTTGTTATGGATGACTTGAATTTCATATGCAAGAAGAAATTGAACGTATCTAATCTATTGACTTGATAAGAGTCGTGACATGGAAAACGCGTGTGATGCAAATAGAAATGAATTCCATCCCCTCACGAAGTATATTGGAAAATGCATTTTCCGATCAAGGAAAAACCAAATGTTTGGAAAACGTAATTTTATCATTATTTCTGGAAAAACTTAAGTGAGGCGTAAGTAGCGAGTTTTGTCTTCTCACACAAGTCGCCTGATGATCATCATGATTTTCAATACACGAGTTTGAATATTACTACTTATTAATTTTATAATTTTCAGTCTCTCACCCGTTTCACATCAATATAGCCATTTATAATCTCTATCCGTTTTACACATGAATATCAATATTTATAATCTCGCTCTCTCGACGTTTCACATCAATATCAATATTTATAATCTCTCCCTCTGTTTCACATTAATATCAATATTTATAGTCTCTCTCGCCATTTACCAAGTATTGTCATATCATACCAATCATTCTATTACGTCATTATCACTTACTCAATTTATGATATTGTTTCCTTATCTTACTTACTAATACCTTAAGGAGGATTTAATGACATGAGAAATAGTGCATGATCCATTATAGGTTGTATGTTGCACTCTTGATCAATGACATGAGAAATAGTGAATGATCTCTTATAGGTTGTGTGTTGTACTCTTGAGGAATGTATATTACAACATAGGCCTTTGTACGTATTTTTCAATATCTTTTGAATACTTTGAATTTGATTAAAAATGTCTACGTACTCTTTTTTTATCCATGTATATTATTCAATTTGAATATTGACACTGTATTGTTTTCTTATTTTATTTACTCGTTAATACCTTCCATAAGACTTCAATGACATGAGAAATAGTAAATGATTTCTTATAAGTTGCATGTTTCACTCTTCAACAATGTATAGTACCAAATAGACCTTTGCATTAATTAGGACATCGTCTGATTAAGTATATATAAATACAAGTTAATGTTTTCATTAGATTAGGCTAATAATAGTTTATGTAGTCTAATTCATTATCATTGCGATACTTGGAATTAGCTAATTTAATCTTCCTCTAGGGTTTAGTTCTAGTTTGCATTCATTTGTTAATCTTCTTCTATAAGGATTCATTTGTTAATAGTATTCACAATCTTTTGTGCATCAATATAATTCTTAGGTTGTTGAGAAAATCTAACTTGCTTGCTATGCATTTGTGAAAGGTGCTTTGCATGCAAGTGATTCATGGGGTCGTGTAGTCAAACAAATAACTCAAACATGGCATTCAAAGCTCTAGATTTGCTATGTTCACACACAAATTTTGAGATATCCATCTATGTATATGTATATGTATATGTATATGTATATATGCATATGCATATGTATATGTATATGTATATGTATTTTAAAGATAGGCATAAAAAATAGCTTTACACTAAATGAAGTAGTATCCCAACTATATGTTCTAAAATTTCCTAAAAGATACCAAATTATTAGATCGTAGAGTTCAAGATAAACAACACTGAGACCTCAAAATGTACATATCAAAGAGTTCAAAAGCAATAGTATTCTAGATGGGAAACTAACAACATAATGCTACTTGTTGCTAGTCCCAAGGACCAATGATATTGTTACAACATTTTATCTCACCACATTTAAATGCACCTATAGGAGGCTCAATACTTGGCTCCACAATAGTATCCTATTGGTTGAGTTGTGGCCTCTCCTTCTTGCTATTCTCTATTTATATGTCTGATTTGGTGATCTTTATCTCACTCAAGAAACCATGCAACAAATTAAACACTTCTTGGTTTAGCTTGTTCTTTCCAGAAAGAAAGAAATAGTTAGTCTTTATGTCTTTCTCATACAATAACATTACATGTTCTCTTAGAAACATCACCAACCGGTATTTTAGGATATCCATTATTTCAGACACCTGGATCATGTTCATGAAATATCTAAGTTTGCACTTAAACCATAAGTATGAAGAACATTATCAACACCAATGTTTTAAAGTAGTAACAACCAATGAAATTAATCTTTCTTTGGCTCAACAAAACTATGTCACATGTGATTAAGACATTCAAGCTATTTTGTGTCTAGCCATTTCAAATTCCAACACATGTTAAGCATTTGATACACTTTATTAGAATTAAAAAACATATTGTATAAATTCCTAACTAAGACATCAAAAAAATTGTACCATCCTTAAATCAAATATTTAGTATCACCTCTTCCATCTAACCACCTCATACCAAGAAAATTATTACCCAAAAAATTGCCAATCATAGTATATGTTTTCTTGTGACAAAGAGACAACCCATACTTCTTTCTTAACTGCTCCCATGACCCAAACTCATCATCAAGAATGATATCCTCTGAGGCCCTAATTCCAGGAGAAAACCAAAACTTGGCAAAGAATCCCTAGGTTAATTCTAGTTATTTATCAAATTATAGGTGAAGCCCCACCATATACATCTGTCCATAACATAAAAGGGAGATGAGCTACCCACTACATTTTTGGTTGAGATCAGAGAGCTCACCTGAGCCCAGGCCTTCAAAAAATAAAAGGATACCCTAGATCCAAAGGTTTTAATCTAAAGTTCCATCCATGAAAATATCGAATATAAATATTGGATACCATGGTTTCCCCTTTTTGGGGTTGTGAAGGGGATAAATTATTCTTGATAAGAACTTTCTGAGGTTTATTCCCTACATATCTTTAAAAATCCATTTGCAAGAAAGTGCAATTCCATGTAGTTTAAGGTCTTTAAGACCAAGACCACCCTAGCTTTTACGAAGGCAATACCATTTCTTGGATACACAATATCTTTTCTTACCCCTCATATCATCACACTAAAGAAAAAACTAAGAGAAAATTTTCCAATTTTTTAAAATGAACTTTTGCAAAGATCCAAGTTGATTAATAGTAAATGGTATGATAAGATAGTACTTTCTACACAACGTGAATCTTGCCAACTAAAGATAACATATATGGGTTTTCCATTTTTAATATTTCTTAATTTTTTCAATAACCATTCCCACATATCCTTAAGAGAGAGAAAAAATAAAAAAGGGATGCCAGTGTATTTAACAATAATGTTTGGCCCCAACCAACCCCATCCCTATAAAGAAAACTAGTTAGAAAGCACCGAATCCACACAATTGCTATAGATTTATGAGGGAAAACTTTGGAACTAGAGGCGTCATAATATTTGTAATCTATTAACCATATAATCAAACTCAGAGAGATTGATACAATAAACCTATATCATCTAAAAATTGAGAATTTCATATGTGGGTGAATCGAGCTATTTTTTAGAACATAAAATAGAGCCTTAACAATGATGAAAAAGATGTTTGGGGCAATGTGAAAACTTGATTAGATATATCTTTGAAGAAAATTGGTTTCTAAATATTCCCCATTAACATCAATGATAATGGAGAATTCTTCGAACAGTATACAGATCCATTTGCAGAGCATCAAAGGGAAGCCAAAGGCTTATAACATACCCATCAAAAGAGGGCACTGTATCTTATCATATGCCTTTTCAATGTCAAGTAAAATCATTTCCATATTTCAATTTCTATGTTTGGCCTGGTGTGTACCTTCCTATCTATAGTAATCAAGTTATCTAAAATATACATTCCCTAAAAGAAAACAGTTTGAGTCACAGATACATTCCTATCCAAAACCTTCATCAACCTACTTGGCTTGAGTTTCATCCAATATCTTAGATGATAGATTCAATAATATAATGGGGCTTCAATTTCTAATTTGACAATTATCACCATCCTTTGGAATGATCTTGATGATAGCATGGTTAACCCTTTTACCAAGTGTCTCATTATTCAATCTAGATTGACACAACTCTAGTAGTTCTATGCAAATCCAATCAATAGTAGCCTTATTAAATTTACTAGGCAAGTCATCAATCCTTGGGTCCTTACCATTTTTCAAGGAGAGAATCATGTTCCTCATTTCTTTGGTAGATATATCCTTACATCAAGACAAAACACATCATCTTTGGAAAAATTCTTAGGGATAAATTTGAGTCGTAAGTCCAAGGCATTCTACATCTGATGATCATATTGGAGATTTGCCAGCAAGCTAGATTGATGACTATATGTTTGTCATTGATGATAACATATGGTAAGAAACATGTGTGGAAGACTGATGGAGAGAGCTTTGAGAATATGTTGCATGGATATGTTATCAGAATGATATCATAGATGCATAGGTTTATTCTGAGTAAAGATAGTAGTACAGTTGTGTATATGAGTGAGTGTTTCTGACAGGTCCCAGGAACAGTTTTGTATATGATTGTAGTATGGTTGCAGTAGAGCCTTGTGCACTTATATTTATGTTGTATACATATGTATGATGTTATGATCATGGATGCAGAGTCAGATATGTAGTACAGGTTGAGTTATGAAGCCTCTAGTTGACAGCCATAGTTTCTTGAGTCTACTTGGCAGAGCCGACAGTGTTTATCTGATTGCGGTAGTTAAGCCTATCATTTTGGTGTGCGCACTTGGATCAGTGTTGGTTGGAGAGTTAAGAATGTTTGGTTAAGAGGGCATGACATAATTCAGCATGAGGAGAAAGTATCAATTAATTTTGTGGAGCTGATAGTGTGAAGTAACGTGTTCACTCATATTGAGTTGGACAGGTCCCAATTCGTGTTGTGTGCTTAGTAGAGCCGAAAAAGATGTTATTGGAGAGTTTTATTGTTTCTCTAATATGATTTCAAGGTGGTTCTAATAGGCTGACTTGATTATATCATTTAGAGGAAAGATACTTATAGGAAGTCATTTGTGATTGCTAGGTATGGCTTAATGTTGAAAGATAAGAGCAGAGCAGAGAGTGCGAAGTGTTGAGCCATTAGAAAAAGGTCTATGTGACATAGTTGAAAGTATATTCTATTCATTGGAATTGATCAAGATAGCAAGTCTACGCGTAGTTCACCAAGATCCATATATAGTGTATATTTGTTAAACAAAAGGTTGTAGCCTTCATCCCTTTGAGCAGTGTGATCTTAGATAGTGTGTCCTCACCCCTAACAAGGTTAATTTTAAAAGACTCCTAATAGGGTCTGACCCTTGACCAAGTTAGTGTACTTATTTCATTGTAAAGATCAACTCCTAACAGGGTTGTAAGATCTTCTAACAGGGATCATAATACACTAGTGCAATTCTTAGTGGTTGTCAATTCCCATCAGAGTTTTTACCTAACTAGGTTTTGTTGTAACCAAAATTGTGGTGTTGTGTTAAGTTTTCTTTCATTGTGTTTAAGCTTAATGTTATTATATACTTAATTGGATAAAGAATTGAATGTTGTAGATAATTGATTCACCCTCCCCTCTCAGTTATCTCTTGGGAATATTCCTAACAATTGGTATCAGAGCCAAGTGCCTTGGAGAGAAAGTTTAACAGCTTGAGGTTGATCAGATGGCATTCTTTAGAAAATAAATTCCTAAGTTTGATGGAGAGAACTATCTAGACTGGAAGAACAAAATAATGACACATTTGTAGTGCATTGCCTTTGAGATTTTTGAAGTAGCTACCAAAGAAGTTGAGATTCCTTCACTATCAGATCTTGCAAAAGAAGATGCAACCTTGAAGAAAAAGGAGATGTTCACTTCAAATGCTATTGCCAAAGAAGCCCTTATCAACGCCCTATCTAATAGTGAGTTTACAAAGATCAATAAAATGGACAAAGCCTATAAGATATGGAAGTACCTAGAAGACATGTTTGAAGGAGATATTCAAGCCAAGAATGCACACAGAAAGACATGGAAGAAAATATAAAATACATTAGAGATGCTACCTAATGAGAATGTCAGAGCTTACAATCAAAGGATTAATGAAGCAGTTGCAGGAATCAGAAACAATGGTGGAGAAATCTCGGAAGAAGACATAATGGATAAATTGATGACTACCTTGACACCAGAATATGACAACAAGATATGCAGTCCACAAAAGACTTTAAAAGAGAGACTTTAATAAGCAAGCTTTCATCCTTTGAGATATCAAGATTGAAGATAGAGCCTAAAAGTGAAACAACATTCAAAACTTCAGTACATGGTAAGAAATCCTTGAACACCTCTGGTAATTTTGATGATGATGATGAAGAAAAAACACTAGATGATTTCATTGCTATGATTGCTAAAAGAAAAGAAAGGAAAAGGAAAATATGAAGGCCAATTACCATTCGAATGCTTTTCATGTAATAAGATTGGTCACTTTGCATCCAAGTGTCCTACAAGAGTTAAGAAGTTCAAAAATAACTACAAGGCTAAGTATACAAATGAATGTTACTATGCTGGAGATGGAGTATTAGATGAAGAATCAGTAGAGGATGAAATTGGATTCATTTCTCTTGAAGATGAAAATAATGCATAAGAGTTAGCAATGATTTCACAAGCTAACATCAGGACAGATTGGATCATTGACAGTGGTTGCTCACACCACATGACAGGAGACAAAGATAGATTTTTACATTTGGATAGATACAAAGGAGGCATGGTTAGATTTGGAGACAACACTCCTAAACCTATCATTGGTAGAGGAGCCATCACCCTAGATGGAAAGAAAAACACTAATGATGTTCTATATGTTGATGGTTTGTAACATAACCTACTAAGTGTTGGACAGTTGCTTGACAAAGGTTACTAGTTGGAGTTCAAAGATTAAAAATGCATCATTAATAAAAAATAAGGAGAAATGATTGCATTAGGTTCAAAGACTAAAGGTAATGTTTTTCAGCTTAATCCTGAAGCAAGTTGTTTTGTTGCTAAAGTAGATGATAGTTGGTTATGGCACAAAAGACTGTCATATCAATTTTGATAACATAGTAAAGATAAGTAATGTAAAGGCAGTAAGAGATCTTCCTAGCATTGCAAAACCAGTTGATGCAATATGTAGGGAATGTGTGATGGGAAAGCATGTAAGGAATTCATTCAGAAGCAAGCATAATTCAGCAGAGAACAAGTTGGATCTGATACATATAGACCTATGTGGACCAACTCAAACAAGATCATACTATGGTGAAAGGTATTTCATTTTGTTTGTTGATGATTATTCTAGAATGATGTGGGTTGCATTCTTAAAGGACAAATCAAAAGCATTTGACAAGTTCAAAATATTGAAAGCTAAGCTTGAAAATGAGTTTGGATTGAAGACTAAATGTCTGAGATCAGATAGAGGAGGAGAATTCATCTCTGACAAATTTTATGAGTACTACGAAGAACATGGGATAAAGAGACAACTATGTGCCCCTAGAATCCCTCAACATAATGGAATTGAAGAGAGAAGGAATATGATCATTCTTGACATAGGGCGCACCATCATGATTGAAGGAAAGGTCGCACACACCTATTGGAGAGATGTGGTCAATACTACAGTCTATATTATCAATAGAATTCAATTAAGGCCAGACACAGACAAAACACCTTATGAGATATGATTTGGGAATGTACCTACAGTAAAATACTTTAGAATCTTTGGAAGAAAGTGCTACATCAAGAGAGATGAAGCAATTGGTAAGTTTGATGCAAGAAGTGATGAAGGTATTTTTCTTGGTTACTTTACTAAAAGAAAAGCTTGTAGATGTTTTAATCTAAGATTGAAGAAGATCATTGAAAGTGCTCATGTTAAGATTGATGAGAAGTTTTTGATTCAAGAGAGATACCATGATTATGCACCTATGGTTGAAGAAGAACCTAGACCTATCAATAGTGAAGTAGTTGTTGAAGAAATGTTTGATAGCATAGATGTTTTATCCAACGACCCTAAAAAAATTGAAGGAGAAACACAGAAGGTAGATGAGAAAGTCACACCTAATGTTCCTAAATTCACATCTAGATATCAAACAAAGGAAGACATCATTGGAGATCAGAGTAGCAAAGTCATGAAAGGATCAAAAGGAAAGAGTTCCATAGAAAATGAAGAGGTATGTTTACTATGATAGATTGAACCCTTAAGTGTTGAAGATGCATGTAATGATTCAGATTGGCATGAAGCAATGAAAGAAGAGCTAGATCAAATAATTAAGAATGACACCTGGGAATTGGTCCCTAGGCCTAGTGATAAGAATGTAATAGGAAAATAATGGATATTCAGAAATAAGATGAATGAAGATGGAACAGTGGTAAGAAATAAATAAATACTAGTATGTAAAGGATATGCACAAAGAGAAGGAATTGATTATTTAGATACATTTTCCCCTGTAAGAAGATTGGAATCCATAAAGTTGTTTCTAGCTTATGCTACATTCAAGAACTTTAAGGTATACTAGATGGATGTTAAGTCAACATTCCTAAATAGAGAGTTGAAGGAAGAAGTATACACTGAGCAGCTAGAAGGATTTACTTTATCAGACAAACCTAATATGGTATGTGTTATACACTAAGTTTGTGCCTTGTCTCAAGCTCTCTTGGTCTTGATAACTTAGTATAACATGGGAATCATCTCTAAGTTGTGGGACCTTTGCTAACTGAGATGAGACCTCCAGGTTCTAGGCTGGTTCTTCTTGGATAATCACCTTAATTTGCTTCTTGACAGGAAAAGTAAAACTTTTGAGGGAAAGGGATAGGAGTGCTTGGAAAAGGGAAATAGCTGAAAGCAAACTACCTACACTAATACATTTGGGGTGAAATTGCGATAGTAATTTGCGACGGCGGGCAAATGTTATGTGTTTTTGGCTTTTTTTTTCAATTATAACCCGACGACATCGCAATTGCGACGTTAACGGGATATAAGAAAAAAAAAAAGAAAACGTTGGTCATTTCTATGTTCAATAGCACCGAGAGGGATTTTTGCAGCTGTTGGGTTTGATGCTCTACGTGGATACCAAATAACTCGAGACTCGGCATGGACAACATATTTTCAACTTGACCGTCGGTTACCTCTAAGTTGTGATTTATCAAAGGTATGTTCCTCAAATACCCTTCAAAGTTTTTAACGCCCGTTTATTGACAAGCAAAAGTCACGGTTTCAATACCAGGCACATTACAGATGCCTTGTCGCCTTTATTCAATCCATCTTATCTGCTTTAACATTTTTCAAAATAAAAGAAACAAAAGAAACAAAGCAAAATGTTACATTTCCCTCACCATGATGTGGAATCATCTATCGGTTCATAGGGAATACAAATTTTTGAGTGTCGACAGCCGGCTAGGGCACACTGCGAGACAATATTTTAGGTATTTTAGCACATATGAGGAATATACTAGCTTATAAACTCACCAATCTAGCACATACATTAACTAACATAGTGCAACTATTATTTATTTTAGCGCATACATTTTAGCACATATATGATAATGAGAACTTCCTAAGGGTTTATCTAAACATTGATTTTATATTTAGATTCTCATTATCCCCATAATGGTTTTCAATTATTCGAAAACTATTTTCTGATTCTATATGATATAATTGTGATCACTTTTCTTATTTGGGGCTTAAAATGAACCTTATATTTGGATTGTATAGGGGATGAACTTGTCTCCTTAATTACAGACCATTGACTATGGTTTGGTCTTACCTGTGAGGTTTGTGGATGAAGTCCAGACTCTCGTGTGGTAGCTTAAACATGACTTAGTTGTACATGCATATCTTGGGTTTGTCTTGGGACCTTTGGATGTAATTTAGTCTTCCTCTTGTGCATGATCATTATTTTTTCTATCTTTCTTAATGCTATTGGTTATCGTTGCATTGTACTTGATGTTATATCTTAACCTCTCAAAAATAATTGTTAAGTGCATATTTGACCATATCTTTCCAAGGGTTCTTTGGTGAGGCATTAAACCATTGTATAACTAAAACAATTAATACACTACCAAACTGTACTACAAAGACATAGCTATCAAAATATCTCATGTAGCCTGAGTCAGCATATACAAGCTTTACACAACACAACTATCACCTATAAATTTCCTATTTGTGACTATAGATCTAGACAAACATTCTATCAATAAAAAAAGGAGGAAGATTTTACACCAAGGGACTACCTAGTCCACTTTACCACATTCTCCACAAACCTTTCTTTCACAAGACATGATGGACTACACGTAGACTGAATCTCTAGCTCTAACTTATCTTCATAATTTTTTTTTCACTTTCATATGCTCCTATTTGATCACAACCCCTTGGATAACTACAACCTCTTCACATTTAATTATTCCTTCATCTATTACGTATTGTGAAACCAATCATCCTCATCCTCCTGCTCTAGATCCATAAGTTTCTTCAAGAAACCACTGCTATCTTTCTATAAGACCATGAATTTATAATTGTAGAAGAGATAAAGATCTTCTCTTCTTTGTTTCCATGCCTTCTCACCACAAGGAAGTCTTTTAGAAATAAAACACCTTTCCCTCATCCATATTTTTAAGGATGTCATCAATATCCCCCCAAAATTTCTTCTTGAATACACCATGGCATAGAGAATCAACAATCTCCATGGATTCACTTGCATTAAAGGAGGGAAAAAACATGGAAGAGATTTCTATATTTACTCAATAGTACTGATTGGTCTTTATGAATTATTCTCCCAACACCATTCTCACTGTATGGACCACCAAATCATGGCTCAAAAAAAGCACACATTTAGGCATTTTCTCATAAACCTTCTTGAGGAAGGCCATCTATCATAAATTATAACTAAATAAATAGGGTGTCCATCTATCCCAAGCACCAACCTCCATGATTATTAAACATAGTGACTTGAAAAATGCTACACATAGTTGTTGCGATAGTTTTCAAAGACTCTTTCCACATTGCATGAATTCTGTGAAGTCCTATATCATGGTGGAAAAATGACCACAGAGGGAAAACACAAATTTGCATTAGTCCCAAATACTAAGATCATAAATATTGTCATCCTTTCTATACCAATTCCTAGCTCATCCAGTCGCTACAATAGCCCATTATTATATCCCACCTTCTAAATGTATGTCTTTATTAACTTACTCCTCATTCAATGACATGTTCTTTTTCAAGCAATTTTGGAGATATTGAATCCAAATACGTACATTGAATGAAGAATGTTGATAAAAAATTATTTCAATTCAATTCAATGAAGAATTGTTTATTTGCTGCAGTAGGTTTTAAGAGTAATGGAGATCTTTCCATGAGGATGAAGGCCTGATACTCATGGAAAGAGTCTATCTAACATGTATGATATGTTAATAACAGTGCACATGGAGAACCGCGCGGGATGAGAGAGATCTCAGTCTGAACAGTGAGAAGAAAACGGTGAAATGGTGGCTCGGGTGTGACAGTGATCAATCCGTCCACATGAGGCATATAAATTATATTTGGGAACAGTCTATTATGTTGATTGGAAGGTGATTCAATCACCTATTGATTGTAGGAGTGTGTAGAACCGCAAAATTGAGGAAGCCCTAGATATCAAAGGGTTTGAAGACAAAATTTGGGGATACTGGTGTTGCAGGGCACGTGAGACAAATTGCCTTTGGATTCGGGTGATTGGAGACATAATAAGTCACTGTCCAAGAGTTGGAAGTGCCAGGTGGAGTCTTTCTTATACTTCCTTTGGAAAACTAGTCATTTTAGGCATTGAAAAGCAAGGTATCAGTCGGGTATAGGTGCATTGATGCAAAATAACAATACAAAAGTCTTTAATATGTGATAGGACCCTATAAAGAGTATCTAAAATTGTCATTGTCTTATCAAGAGTTGAGGAAAGGTCAGGTTATTCCACTAACAAGTCTACTGCAGGGTTACTAAGACGGGTTACTAGATCTTTTGGTTCAGTTTGAGAAGCTTTGTGGATTGGGAGATTGGAAATGTATTAGAAGCCTAAAATTCCTTGAAAACCAAATAATTTATAGACCATAAGTCCAAATTCATCCCTTAGGAATCTTGAGGATAACCTTAATAAGTTAGACCCCTTAAGCATTTGGGGTTGTTGATAGGCACAAGGGCTTAAACCTCTGAAATTTCTAATTCTACTTGTGCATTTGATATTACAATTCTCCATTACCAAAAAAATTGATCTTTATCCAACCTTTCTTTGGATAAATCCATGTAACAACATTACAAAGATTTAGAGGAAGATCAACCTTCTTGACCCCATTAATGAGGATTTATAAAATATAATAATTATTATATATTATATAGTAATTACTATATATGATAGAATTTAGTAAATAGATTATAGTAGTGCACCATGGATAAAATGTAGGCATAGTGCCAATGTTTATTTCTTTGACAAGTTCCACAAGAAGTTAACATCTTTCAATTCTTTACCAAAAAAGTTCTAAATATTCAATTAGGGTTTAAAAAGCCACCAATACTTGTAGTTGGTGAAGAATGACATTCTTCTAGCATATTACTAAATTTTAAAATGTGTACAAGGTACATGTGATTCTTATGAGAAAGAAATCCCCCGAAAGGGTATAATTGATCTCCTTCTCTTATGTCTTTTCCATCTCTTGTATCAAAGCAAAACCTTTATAATTTTTTGCATAGCAAACAAAATTTTCTCCTCTCCATGACAATCCTACCATAGATATTGCCTAAAACTACATTATTTATGTCATTCTTGAATTTCATTTTTGCTTACCCACTTTGGTAGCTGTTTGCTTATTCTTCAACAATAGTAAATGTTTCAAACTTTGATGGTTTTTTTAGATGATAAATGTTGACCCAATAAGTATGGCTTAAATTAGAAAAACCTGTAATAAAAATTGCATCACCCATTGAATCCTCTCAATTGAGTTACATTCTTAGGAGTAGGCCAATTAGTTGGACCAACCTTGAGTCCCTCATATTGATTATTTGTCCAATGTACTTGAGTGCACTCTTGAAAAGTAATACTTATGTGGAGTATGACTTCAAAAGTTCCAAAATGATTCTGAAGTAATTCAAGTGTTCTACTATTCTTTTTTTTATTATAAAAGGATATCATCAAAATAAAAATCCATCACATTAGGCTAAATAATTGGGTACATAAATTTATTATACCTTGAAATTGGGTTGGTGCAATGGTCAGCCCAAAAGACATAGTCTAATATTCATTATGACCATGATTAGTTTTGAGGGTTGTTTAAAACTAGTCACACACTCTACCCTTTATTTGGTAATCTCCCAATCTCAAATTAAAATTTCTAAATACTACCACCATGTAACTTAGCTAACAATTTATCTATCCCAAAAGTATAATAATTATTTTTTATGGTCTTCTTGTTCAATTCTTAATAAGGAGTCGTCATTTTTATTTACTAATAAAATGAATTTTACTAGGCTTTATGTGACCCTTATCTAATAGTTCTTGTACTGTCTTTTCTATTTTATCCAAGTTAATAAATCATGAATTCCTTTAAAGATGAATTATAAGTGGTTCAACTCTTTGCTTTAATTCAATAATATGTTTTTGTCCTATACCAAGTGTCAAATTGTGATATAGTTATTCCCTACAAATTCCAAAATTGCTACTTGTAACTCTGTTTGTGTTACTATTTTATGTGCCTCAATCTTGTTGTGCTATCCCTTCATGAAATCATATTAAATAGGGAAACACAACCCAATTAACAATTATTTTAGAATTTTTATTCTTATTTAGCCTACTTGCAATTTGAATCCCTCTTAACTATAATAACACAGAAAAAAAAAAAAAAGAGTCGCTTATTGATCTAATGCAGTTTCGATTTATTATCTTTTGAATAATTGTTGTTACAAAGAATTCCTCCCTTCCTCTTTTTTTTGAATGGATCGACTGACCCCCTTTTTAACAGTTTTATCAAACAGTTCTGAACCGAACTTGAAAAATTCCATAACCTTTGCCAACATACTCCTTGTCTATGCCAAAATAGGATCTTTGGAACAGGGTATGGATATCCATCAAAGCATAATGAAAGGGGGGTTTTCATGAGATATTATAGTTGGAAATTCTGTTATAGACATATATGCAAAATGTAAAAGCATAGACAAGGCACATAAATTGTTTGAGAGGATGCCTCAGAGAAACATGGTCTCGTGGACTGCAACAATTGCAAGACATGCACAAGATGGATTTGTTGAAAAGGTTGTAGAAACTTTCAATCAAATACATTTGGTAGGTGTAAATCCTAATTTTGCAACCTTTGTCAGCATTCTCTCTACCTGTGCTAAAATGGGAGCTTTGGAATAGGGTATGGACATCCATCAGAGCATAATGGAAGGGGCTTTTCAGTTAGACATTATGGTTGGAAATGCACTGGTAGACATGTACGCAAAATTTGGAAGGATAGATAAGGCACATGAATGGTTTAATAGATTACCTCAAAAAGGTCTCATGGATTACAATGTTTGCAGGATATGCACAAAATGGATTTGTTGAAAAGTCTTTATAAACTTTCAAACAAATGCAACTAGGAGATGTAAATCTGAATGCAACTTTATAAAGGATTAAGAAATTTTGTCAAATGTTGTAGTTGCAACTGCCCTATTAGACATGTATGAAAAATGTGGAAATATAGACGAGGCACATGAACTCTTTGAACAAATTCATCTAAGAAATGTGGTATCATGGAATGCCATGATTGCATGATATGTACAAAATGGATTTTTTGAAAAGGCTTTAGAAAATTTCAAGCCAATACTATTGCTAATGATTTATTGCTGCTCTATTTTGGTATTTGATGATTGTCCATGCTTAAACATTTAATGTCATTATGGTTATATGAATGGATTCTTTGCCTTAGAACACTATCATCTTCAAAATCCTATATGAAATCTATATGACCATTTCATTTCTTCAATATGCCCTATGGATGTCCCTATCTAACTATATATCTTTTAATTGCATAGAATAATAATTTATGTGCTTTTTCATGACTATGTTTGACTCATATAATTGTGATCTCTCTAGCACTATGATGTCATTTAATATGTCTTGCTAAAGCTTGTAAATTTTGTTCCTTTTGCCATGTCATGTAATATGTCTTTCCTTGTAGCTTATATGTTTTGAAATTGTTGTTAGGCCTTGTAGCTTATATGTTTTGATTGTTGGAGAGCTTCTAGAGCTAAGCAAGAAGACCATTGCACAAGTTATAGCCGCGTGCTCAAGTATGAAAATTGTATATTTTTTAATCTAATTTATATTTTAACTAGACTTTTAGCTTATATGTTTTGAAATTGCTTTTAGTGGCTTAATGTTGTAAGGTCTCTTGAAATAAGACCTTCAGGCGGTTGGTCAAAGTTTTACAAATAATCTTATCCACAAATTTGCCTAGAGCAATTGACTGAATGTTATAAAAGGTGATTGGGTTAAATGTCTTAGGAATAAAGTCAAAGAAAGTATTTTTAAAATATTAAAGTATTTAACTAGGTCTAAGAAGATTTGTGTACTTTCAACATTTTTGCTTAGTTTGTGAAAGTTGTAGACCGAAGTTTTCATAGCCCGATTTTTGCTTCCTGCGAAGAACGATCATGTCAGATAATATAAGTGAAGAACAAAATAGGGAGACAATCGCTAGATTGTGGTCTAACTTGAAAAGAAAAGGTGATGGAAAATGTTATTGTCCCTGCAAAATTTGTAAGGGCTTAAACCGTAGAAGACTGCTAATCAAAATAGTTAAGAGACATTGTAGGGAGAATGGTCACATTGAAGGGGGGCATGACTATCATCCACTGGTAAGTTGTTCATTATATCATTTTAACAATTTATATACATACGAAATCACTTGATGATGAGTTGATGATCATGGTTTATTTAGGTTAATCAATTTTATATAGGTTGATCTCCCCAGGGAAGTACATGATATGAACCACAATAATCTGAAGAATATGGTTTTCGAAGTGGAGGAACATGGAGGTGTGAATATCCAAGGTGAAGATAATGATCCCATGGAAGATGACGATCATGCGCTAGAAAACACAATTGAAGATGATGGTATAAATACATTGATCCATGACACAGTTAGTCCAAGCGTATTTGATCATGATGATGATGATAGCCTCAATGTACCTCTACTTGAGAAGGCATATGAGCCCCTATACAAAGACTCCCAAACAACTCTTCTCTCTGCTGTATTGTTGTTGTTGAACTTGAAGGTTATGAATGGTTTATCCAACATAACAATGTCACATATGTTAAGGTATGTCATATATGTCTGTATAGTTAACAAAGGGTGAATAATGTACCACTAATATTGTTTATATTAACAACTTATATTTTTTGCTGTAGATTGATAGGTGAGTTTCTGTTACCACCATCAAATATTCTACCTCACTCATATCGAGAATTATCTGCTATTATGAAAGATATTGGAATGGAGTATCAAGCAATACATGCTTGTCCCAATGATCATATTATATATTATAAAGAACATGAATTTGCAACATAATGCCATGTATGTCATACGAGTAGATATCGAATAGATCGAATAACAAAAAAGGTGCCTCACAAGGTTCTTCGTTACATCCCCATTATTCCATAGATGCAACAATTATTCAGGTGTAGTAGCTTGGCACAATTTATGGATTACCATGCACACAATAAAAGTCGAGATGACATTATTCAAATCCCTGTGGATGGTTTGGCATTTATGCACATAAAGGAAAAGTGGCAACACTTCAAAGAAGAACCTCGTAATCTCAGGCTTTCATTGGCAGTAGACGTTGTCAATCCATTTGGAGAGATGAGATCTGTTTACTCGGTGTGGCCTATTTTTGTTATCAACAATAACATTCCTCCATGGATGTCAATAAAGAGGGAGCACATTATGTTGGCAATGATTGTTCCAGGTATTTTATCATTTGATAGTTATTAATTTACATGTACTTACAAATCTTGCAGTAAAATGGTCACAATAATTATGTAATGTTACTGTTCATTCAAGTAGGTAAATATCAAGTTAAAGATATGAATGTATATATTGAGCCTCTTATCGACGAGTTGGTGGAGTTATGGAATGGTGTCACTATGTATGACGTGTCTAGACCAATAGGACAAAGACAATTTCAATTCCATGCAATACTTGCATGGACAATACATGATGCCCTAGGGCTAACACATTTTTGTGGTATGTTATAGTGAATTCAAGTTGCGCATGATAATTCTAATTATAAAAATCAACATATTTAATAATCCAATTATATCATTATCTTGTAGATCTTCAAACAAAGGGAAAATTTGCATGTCCAGTTTGTGGTCCAAAGATGAAATCTCGTCATTCAAAAAGTTTAGGAAAGCAGGTGTTTGATGAGTGTAGACACTTCCTCCACAGGAGTCATAAGTATTGAAGTATGGAAAAACATCTTTTCAATGGGAAAGAAAAGACTACATCAAAGCCACGAAGAATGACACCTTGCCTATGGAAGTTGGAATATAATAGAATTAATCATCGAGGCAATGTCGTTCCACCTAATGGTTTATGTTTGTAATTTATATATTTCTATTGTGATTTTTGTTTACTAATTATGTAATTGATGATCGTGAAGGTCGTCAAAGCACTACTGACAACCTTCCAAAGGGACTAAAAAGCTATCCCAGACAATTTAGTAGGTTTCCCTACTACAAGCACCTACAAATTGCGCATTTGTTTGATACTATGCATATTGGAAAGAATATAACAGAGACATTGTGAAAAATATTGGATGGAAGGCATGACAAAGAAAAAATTGTCAAAATTTGTAATGAAATTCATGAATCCAATCATGCACTAAAGAATTTCATTCACTCAAATAGCAATAGAGATCAGATTAATATAAGTGCCCTTCCTTGGTTATTAACGGAGCATCAAAGTGATGCCATAAAAGAAGTCATACGAAAAATTTGATTTCCCACAGGATTTGCTGCGAACATAAGAAATCTCATATCAAAGAAAAGTGAATTTGGGCCAGGGCTCAAAATGCATGATTGGCATACTTTCATCAAGGTAAGTTATGTTCTTCTATATTTACAATATATTCATAAACTACGTGTATTGTTCATTATGTTATGTTAGAAAAAAATGAAATGATTGGTTTATAATTACTACAGTACGTGCTACCTCTATCTCTCCTAGAGAACTTCAACAATAACATCAAACAAGTGATATATGATCTTGGAAAATACATGAGGTAAGCAGTAATATCTGTTCAATTTGTTGTATATATTTATTATATTCGCGATTTGTTTTTCTTGCTATGTAATCTATTGTATATTATTTTGTAAAGTCTCGTATTTATATATTTTTTGTGACTTGAATCTCTTAATGTAGGTGGTTGTCATCTAAAGAAATCCATAAAGAAGATATAAACTATTAGAAGAGAAGAATTCCTCATTTACTGTGTGAAATGCAAAAGTGTCTACCTGCAACTTTTTTCAATGCACAAGAACACTACCTCATACACCAAGTTGAGGAGATTGAATTATGTGGACCTGTACACACTAGGTCAATGTGGATGGTTGAGAGGCACTTCAAATCTTTGAAGGATTTGGTTTGACAAAGAGCACATCTTGAGGGTTCTATGGTAGAGGGATATATGGTATACCAGACTATGGTGTACATTACTGAATATCTTCCTAAGTTTGCATCAAATATCCATGTAGAGCGCATTTGGGATCTCGACCGTTTTAAAAAATTTGAAGGCGAGTACTTGATGGGGTAAGGTAGATTGAGGAAAGTGAGAGGTAATAAATTATAATATGTTATTGTAATAAATTATTTCTTAATCTTCAAAATAAATCGGTTGTAAGTCGTCTATTTTTTTTTGTACAGTTGCTCGAGAGTGGGATGCACTACATTTGTATATTGCAAACAATCTTGATTGGATGACAGTATGGATTAAATGATGTCAACATTCTGGTCACACATTAACATCAGAAGGTGTATCTTCATTGGTTAAAGAAGCTCATCGTAATGGAGATTCCAATGTTACGCAAAGGGAAATAGATTTAGCATATGGTTTAAGAGATTTTCAAGTACGTACAAATTTATTAATCACCCATATGTTTATCAACTCACGATACAATAATTTTGACATGTTTCACATATTATTGTAGGTTAAACACCACAAGGGTATGTTCTGTAATGGTCAAAAATTTCGCGTCAAAGTGTTGGATGACACGAAGAAAACTTGTGATTCTGGAATAACTGCAGTCTTTCAAGTGACTAATATTTCATCTAGAAATGACTTACATCTTTGAGAGTTTGAAAATTGATACTATGGCATTTTGGATGATATACTTGAGTGCGACTTTAGTTCCTTCAAATTAGTACTCTTCGTTGTCAAATGGTACAGGCTATGACTTAATCCAAATGATCCTGATAGAACTGTTATTGAACATGATAATGGATTTACAATGGTTAATACAAGGTCATTTGAGCTAGTTGGGGTTGAGCCCTATGTTTTTCCAAGCCAATGTGAGCAGGTATTTTACTCAGAGGTTCCACATAAACCGGGTTGGTTATTTGTTGTTAGACATGAACTGAGAGGAAGGTTGATAAAGTATAATGTGATGGAGGAAGAAGATACCGAAGAAGTAGAAGATGATGTAGATGATGATCATCATCAACAGTTATTGGATGATGTTCCTGACACAAATTTTCATGAAGAAGAAGAAGAAGCTGATGACGATGATGCTGCTACTGATGATGATGATGAAGATGATGTTGATGTTGATGATGATGATGTTGATGATGATGATGACGATGACGATGACGACGATGATGATGACGACAACGATGATGACGATGATGACGATGATGATGATGATGACGAGGATGATGATGATGAAATTTAGAGGTATGCCATCAATCCTTAATCTATTTAATATTCAAACCATCAAACCCTCCTTCCTAGGTGCATAAGCCAAGGGCTTTACCAAAATGACCACTCCAAACACTTCCAGATTGTACCAATGGATCAAACACCATTACATGGTCCTAACATGACATTTTATGCCATCAAACTCTTTATTCCTCTCATAATTGGAAGTGTACACTTGATCTATGTATAGGAATTCTCCTTGAGTCTCTATTGGAGATTTGATGACTATGGCAACCATTATAGGGGTGTAACAGCAAGAGAAAATCCAAAAAATATAGCAGCAATTGGACTACTCTAAGGTTTTGTTAGGTATTGACCTTAACATGTGCTCATAAGTTAGGTATTGACCTTAACATGAAAGTTTTATGGTCATATTTATAAGATAATGAGATCCCTAAAGATAATGTGTATGAATAAAAATTTAGAAACTTACTTTACTAAAAAGTATCATTAATAAACTTTGGCTTCACCATACAATCCTTTTTCAATCAATAACTTATGTCCTTTGTTTGCAGCAATGAGGATACATTATAACCTAAATCGATTGGTTTTAGAAAACCTCTTTTGGAGTGTCTTTATTTCTCATTCAACATATTGTCTTTATGTATCATGATCATCAAGAAGGCTTGTGTTTCACTATCACACATTGGTGCAGATTGGCATTTATTGCATTCTTCCTTATGTGCTATTTCTTACTATCCTCTTGTTGCTATTATAAGAATAGCTTTTCTCTTAATTGGATAGTGAATGCCTTGGGGTTGTATGCATAGGCCTGCCATGTCACTTTACCATAGCCTCTTGATTGGTTCTTCTTCTCCTCAACATCACTATTTTCTCCTAGACACCCATTGTTACTGACTAGACATGTAAAGAAACTATTTGGCAATATATCTATGGTTGCCTATGATGCAGCAGGGAATGGCAATGGACCCTTTACTCACGGAAATGATCAACAATCCTTTGGTCAATCTCAACACCTACCCACAGGGATAGACCTTATGCTTTGGTCTATCAACTTACTCACTTGGCAAATGAGTAAACAATAAATTATTTTAGTTCATCCACAAGACACCCTAGGCAAGATACATTCAACCTTCAATGGTTACTAACATGAGTTTGTCTCCATCCCAATCCTGCACCTCCAACTCAACACAAGCTTCACAAACCTAACAGCCTCATTAGGTATGGCACCCTTGAGATGAACAAGAGATGGGTACTTAGGCTAGGAACACCTTCAAGACACCAAATACTCTGCAATTACTTGATTTCCAAACACATACTCCAAGGTGAGTTGATGGATTAACAAGAAACACAAAATTAATTCATTCTTACTGTCCTAGAGATGACAATCAATGGTACCCTTCAATGGTCTATCCTTCAAATACAATATGGATTCAACATCATATAAAACTCAAGCGGCATGAAATACCCCTAAATGGATCTGTATACACATACCACTCACCACAAATGGATCTATATTCTTACAGTTTAAATTGAAGTATTTATTAATGTCTATGAATAACTACAAAGTTAATGGGTTGAAGATAAAGTATAGTATAGTAAGTCAAGGGAGAGCATCATTGCACCTCTAACCTAACAAAAATGATATACTATACGAAAGGCTTTAAAACAATCAATATCAATATCGAAAGCCAAAATCAAATCAATTTTGAAAGGAATGTATAATATTAGTAATTTTATTAAGGCACATATCTTACATTAAATATTTCCTCAACTTCAACACCTTATGCTTCATGTCACCACTAGTAGGAAACCTCCTTTTCTCAATAGGTATAATATGTAAAATAACTATCAAATGAATGTCTAGAGCTACTAAGAGAAGGAAGTGATAGTTTCGATGATAGGAGAAGTACACATTATTTTTCCTTACTCAAGTGATGAAGTTTTAAGCTTATCTTAAAGTGAAAGCTTCATTTATGGATTTATGTGATGCTTATAATGTGAGCCTGATTTAAGTGTTATAATGTGTACCTTTTAATGTTTTTAATTTTTATGTGATGCTTATGATGGATGTGATTATGATTATGATGTGACTATGCTCACGATAATTGAATTACATTTGCAAGAAACTGAACCCCTTTTAGGAGCATCCCGCACAGTCTCATGGATCGATAGGTATAAGTCAATACACCTTATAGACAGTTTATTTAATACACTTATCAATAGTAAGATTGATGTCTTCTAAGATCTCTCCCATTTGCAAGTACCATCGAATAGGTATTTGTCAGAAGTGTCTTCCTCAAGTGAGGGAAATATAGGAATAGAAGAGGAAAGTGAGACATGCAGTTTATCTAGAATAGGGAGATGAACTAGAGGTCAAAGGACTAGAAGGAAATTCAATAAACGCATGAAATTTTTCCTTGCTCAAGGGGGGTCATGTTCTTATGATGATGAGAAAAAGGCAACATCAAGGTGCCCTTGAGGTACTAACATCTACAGAAACATTGGGTACCCAAGGAACTTCCTCCAATAAATGCTGATTTTTGTGTTAATGAGAGGATATATCGCATAGCACCATCATCATTACATGGTTTGGGCCTATTTTCTATGGATGGCATAAAGGTGTCTTACAAAAAAGTTTTTGAATTGATGGAGTATGTTGGACCATGTTATGATTACAAAAGTTGGATGCATATTGTTCAATATAAAAAAAGTATGCGTAGGTATGCACTCCAAAAAATTATATACAACAACAAGACAATAATCAAAGTAAAAGTGTGGCTATATACATTGATGGAAGGCCAAAAGCAATAGGGAATATTGCGGGTTTTATAAATAGTACATGACCTGGGTCAACTATAAAGCAACCCAATTGCATATTTGAGGTGGGCGAGGGAAATTGTGTATTCATTTGTGCGATAAAATCAATACGTGCAGGGGAAGAGCTGCTTATTGATTACAATTTGAACCGCATAGATACAAACGAGGCTGCTATCATGGGGGTGGTACATACTATTAAACCAACTTCTAATCAATGACTCCAGCATACCATTTAGTTATTAAATTTTTGGCTAACATTTTTATACTTGATCTTTGATGCAGGGGCACAATATGGAGCAACCGCTCGGAGGGGATGGTGATGATATTCCCAGCTTATCTACACATGAGCAGGTAAAACTCATTGTAATTTTGCAAACTAGATAGAAGCAAAATGTTATTTTTTTAATGTTGTTTTCTTCATTATTTTGGAGTAATTTTGATAATACTAATACTATTGTTGTCATAGAGGGCCGGTGGTCAGAGAGAGGGAAAGAAACCTACAGTCCCTCAAGAGTCCCCCCTTGAGGAGGACCCTTTTTTTATTGATTTAGTAGAGATTGATGACCCGATCGGTTCCATTAAAAAGCTGCTAAAGAAAATTGGAAAAGAACTTTTATGTTTGGCATCCATATAGCCTTAGACTCAGGAAATAAAAGAGAGGGGAACTGACTTGTTGCGCACTTTTGAAAAATTAAAAGTAAGTATTAATGAAATTTTTAATTATAACAAGAGTTCAATAATGGTTTTTATGTTATGCTCTTTTATGGCATTAATTAAAATATGGATGCGTTGTCTTTACAGAGTTATTTGCATAATTTTGAACCCCATTCCCATGATGAGGGTACTATAGATGGTTCAGGTAGATCGCATGTTCCATTCCCCACTTGTGTTTTCCACTGAATATATATAGGAATTATCATAATCATTGACAATACATGCTCGAACAATCTTTTTTTTTAATGCTCTAACAATCTTGTCCATGCTAGTCCACGCGTTCTATATTTATGTATGCTCTAATGATTTTATTCTTCAGCTCCTTTCCATGATGCTATGACAATGCCACCTACATCCAGGACAACCACAAATGTCTTTCTGACTACTATGTCAGCAACACGCAGCCTATAGGTATCAATTGTTGCACCATCTACTGGTACACAAATCCCTCTTTTTCTCTCTTTTGTTATGTGTTTAAGTGTTATGTGTTTACGATGTAGAGCCCTTTATTGTGTTTGTGCCATGGGTGCTCTACACCAATTTATTTCCCTTGAAGTATTATTTCTTGCAGGCATTTGATAATGGTTTTCATTTTTTGCAATAGGAGATGCAGCAAGTCCCGATGCAGCATCATTTCTTGGATGTTCCCGTGTTCCTAGTACGGGAATGGTGAAGGATTGCATATTGATCATCAACGACGATGAAGGCATTCCCTTAAAAGTAGCCAAAGTTCTAGGTACTTTAAAGTTATTATTATTCTATAGTGATATAATAGTAATTTAGTTTTTGATCACTCTTCATTGACTAATGATCCCATTATTGTTTTGTAGGGAATGATGTTTTCTGGCGAAAACTTGGTGATGAGTGTTTGCGGATATTCAGGCCCACCCTACGTACATGGTGGAACATCATATCCTAACTAAAACCCCAAACCACTATTTTGATTTCATATCATTGCTAGAATAGTTTTCCTTTTCATCCATTTCTTGAACTATATTAAAGGTAGCTTCACTTCATTTATGAGTCTAACATGTTTTTTTTTTACTTAAAAGGTGGAATAACCAAGAAAAAAAGTTGAAGGATGATCTTGTAGAGAGTATGACCCATCTTTTTGGACCTCATGCATTCAAGAGAAACAAGCTCCTTGAAAGAGATGGTTTATGTTTGAAGTATATTAGGGACCAGTACAGGAAAAATTTACAGGTTAACCCCAGGCACGAGTATCCGCCCTATGTTCCTGAGGCTAAGTGGTAGGCTTTGATTTTGGATGGAAAGTATAAAGCTGACATGAAAAAAGGAATTACACCAGTAGAGAGTAGAGCAAGGTATGTGATACTATTGAGAATGTAATTATGTACTAATTAACCTCTATATTTATATGATCTAACATATTTCAAACTTTTCATAGATTGCCTGACACATCAAAGGCAACAAAGGCAAGACTAGAAAAGCATGAGACACACAAGCTCGGCTCTGGTGGTTTTTCAAAACTTCAAGCATGAGTTGTAAGTATTACTAAATGAAAAATTGTATCAAATTTTTTATATATTGCAAGGAATTTTTTTTTGATGAAACAATGCAAGTAAAATTCACCATACCAAGCAAAAATGTAGGGCTCAGAGTTCAATAGATGCCTCACAGAAGAGGACAAGAGAATTGGCTTCCAACAAGGCTATAGAGCCGTGGCTGAATGGCTACGAGCTGAAATCAGTGCGCAAGGTTCTAATAATGATGCATCTGAGCCACAAGTAAATAAGCTAAATGAAATTTATTTCAAATTGAATACTTTATCAATTAGTCTATTTGATGTTAAGTTCCAATATAAAGTGAGTATATATGTTTTAAGCAAGCAATGATAACAATGCATAGGATATTGGAATGCAGCCTGAAAATCCTTCTCCACAATCTGTGCATGATGAAGGTTCGCATGATGTGCATCCTAGTGGTGGAGGTATACATTTTCTATTAAAATTTTTATATGTAATTGCAATTGGTGTTTGGATTAACGTAACATTTTTTATAGCATCTATAGAGGATCGAGGGGTCGGTGTTCATGAGCATGTTGAGGTTGAGTCCAGACAAAATGATGTGGCCAGATCAGGTAAAGAGCACCACAGTTATGTTCTTTAAAATAATTAAATACTTGTAACAATTATAATAAAATATTTTTAATTTAACTCTTTTATTTGCTATTGCAGAGGACCCCCCTTTGTAGTAGCATAGGAATTTGAGATCATCAAAAACAAAGAACAAACAACTGATGAGGGGGGAATTGATGATAACACTAATGCTTCTCTTAGAGCTTACATAGAAAAAAAAATTAGAAAGAAAAAAAAGAAATGATTGTCATCTACATACCTTAATTGATAATGATTGAATTTTATGTCTCAATGAATTTAATTATGTGCTAATGAATGTTCATGAATTATGTGTTAATGCAAAATATTGATGAATGTTGTGTGTTAACGAATCTAATGTGTTAATGAATGTTATCATGTGATATTGATTGAATGTTACATTTTATTAATGGTTGAAAGAATGAATGAATGTTAGATGTTAACGGGGAATGTAGAGTGATGTTAGGGGGAGGGGTGTGGGGCCAAATGAGCTTCCACCTTCATGTGGTTGGCCCTGTTTAGTAGAGAATATTAAACTATTCTCAAAACAAAGTGAAGCTCAATAAGATACTAAATATTTCTCTATTTTGTCAAATTTATACTTTTCAAAGTCTTTTGAAGATTTGTATCTAATAGTACTCTAATACCGTATGACTACTCTAAGGTTCTTGGCGCATTATCTTTATTTACCCTATTGACTGTGTGCTATTGATTTTGACAGTCTTCATGGTCTATGTGGACTCTTTTTTGTCTATTAGCTACCTTTACTAAAATTTATCATTGGCATGAATACAAACTATTTAGAAACTTTCCATCCTTTGTCATTCCTAATGGTTTTTGATTCTGATCTCTCTAGTCTATTAGTAACTGCCCCTTCTACAGTCATAGAACTGTGTTTCCTATATGCTTCTCTTTGTTAGGCCATTTTTCTGTCATAGCAAAATCCTTTGAAAATGGCCTACTCCCTACAAATGTTTCATGGTTTGTGTCCTGCCCTGTGTTCCTTGTGTTGTCACCAAGCTCTAGTCCAATTTGCACTTGCTGAATCATAAACTCCAAAAAGTTATCCAAATTCTAAAGCCTACTGGAAATATTTCAAAATTTGCCATAGTGTCAAAAACCCACAGTGTTTCTGAAAGTCCACGATGTTTTCAGTCTGTGTGTTTTCGGCCTTCATTTTTTTCGACCTTGTGCTTCCTGCTTTTGTGCACTTATCCTTTGGCATTGAAAACTCTGTGTGTTTTTGGTCTTTCTCTGTGTCAAAAATTTTGAGTGTTTTCACCTTGGTCTTAACTGCGCAGGTGCGATGGATGGTGGAGCCCAGTCGTTCAAAGTTTCTTGTTGCTGATTCTCCAAGTCTCTGGGCAGTTAAATCTTCTATCCAGTGACTCGACGATTGTTAGTCACGTGATCTCTAAAAGATTGGTGGTTATTTGCTAACATCTCACGAACTTGCAAATAGTTAGTTGCATAATCGCTGAGTGCTTGGTGGTTTGTCTCTTCTCATGCCAGCATGGTTAAGGTTTGGACAGGATCGATGGTTGCCGCAAGTTCACATGGTGAAGATGCACGAGGTTTATTTTATGCACTTTTGTGACAACCGTCTGATCCTCCGAAAGGGTAAGGCTTCTTTGGTAGTGGTCCCGGAGGTGATGATGTGGCAGCCTATGATTGGCTATCACATGATCACATAGCCCAATTTTTGGCTATGCGATCATGCGATTGCTTGCCACATGTCTTTGAGGCCCGTTGGTGGAAAGGGGTGTGGTCCTAATAGTAGGTGGTGATGAGGCTTGTCAGGTGGGCCTGTTCACTTTTGTTGCGGAGGTATGCATTTTGTGCGGTGGGTCCAATTTGCCAGGTAGTTCTTATGTGCCTCGGTGATCTGAGTTGGTGGGTTTTCATTTGTCCATGTGGTGATGACTTGGTTTATGTCAGTGGGCTTGTGTTGAAAGCTTTTAATCTAACGATTAGCATATGATCTCAAGGAATATTCCAAGCCTTTGAGATCATGCGCCATCCGTCAGATTTTATTCCATTTTGCTAGGTTGCCTATTGTGTTCAGTGGGTCTAGTGTGACACGTCTGCGCAGGTGGAGGTTTCTTATTGGTTGACATGGATGTGATCAGAAGTGGGTCCATTGTCAGAAGGGTCTATGACAAGGATAGATCTAATGGTTGGTGTAAGTTCTCATGTGATTTGTCAGAGCCATGAGATCTTACGTCAGCCGTTCATTTCAAAGGCTTATGGTAAGTGGGTCCTGTGCCAGTGACTGGGCGTGGATCAGTGAATGGTTTAGTGACATGTGGCATCTGGCGGGCCCAAGTGCAGTCTAGTGTATGGCGGAGTTGTAAAATCTGATGGTGCCGACAAATTTAATGTGTTCACGCATTCGCAAGAAGAAAAGGTGATTCACTAGTTTATTTGGCGATTGCGCGAACGGTAGTCGGGAAGTCGCTAAGTTGTTTAGCGAAAGTGCGAAATGTTTAGCAAATTGGCGAGGGTCCTTTGTCACCAATTTGCTAAGTCTAGTGGGGCCACTTTTAGAGGAAGATCTTAAAGCTATGAAGGAGCTTTGATCAGACGGCTATGTTTTAAAGCTAGTCTCAATTTGAATGTGGGCCGTCGTTCTCTACAGGCGCCATGGATTTAGCTATTGTGGTTCAAATTCAAATTTTTCTAAGAGCTTCCAGCGCCAGAAAGTACCAAATTTATGGAATTCATTACAGAATTGACCCTATTTGGTGAGAAATGACTGGTTTATTGTTTGCAGTGTGGTCTAGGGTGTGATTGGATCATTTGCAAAGCTTGTACCATGGTCGTTGTGTGCTCAAGGCATGTTGCAGGGTGTCCTTTTGAGCCCAATTTTGTGATCCCCTATACTTGCAGAGAATAATTTCATGATTGTGGATCAGTTCTAGTTTCCTCTTTCCTAATTTTGATGTGTTTCCCACCCCTGTAATAACTTTTTAGACCGTTTCCAGGAGGTTGGGTGGTTGAAACCCTAACCCTAGTCATTCATAGCTTGTTATAGATTTTAAGATGACTAGGGGGTATAAGTTGCAGAATTTTGGATTTTGCAAGGGTTCCAAAATCTTGTTGCTTTTGGTCCTTGGTTTTTTACTGTAATATACTGATAGAGGTCTGATTTGGTGCCTTTTTCTCATCTTGGTGTCATGCCAATTGTATGCTGATCCTGATTGTGTTAAGGAAAACATTCTTGAATCCTAATCTTGTATCTTGTGTATGTCTTCTTGGTTGTCTCTGAACTCATATATGTTAATGTCACAAAGTGTGTTAATGTATGGTAAACAAAGACTATTTTGAATTTATCTTTGAGTTCCTAACAAAGTTAGGATTAAAGCCTTCTAGGTGAATTCAGTGAGTTTGCAACCAGGTATAGAATTTGATGTCCTTGTGCTTGAGGGAAAGGGGTAATAGGCAAAGCACTTACCCTGGTTTCGATTGTGTTTGACTTAAGGTATTTAGTTGAAGTATACGGTTGGGTGACTCTTAGCCCTGGGATAAGGCATTGGTCCTTTCTTTTGAAGTCATGGTTAACAACCACAAAAACACAAACATTATTTGATAAATCTTTAACAATCTTATATGAGATATAGTGGAATATTGCTTTAGACTACTTTAGAGAAGTGAGTCAAGGGTACACCCACCTGAGCACTGAAGCTCAAAGTGTAGAAGGATCTTTTGATCCTTGTCAATTGGCCCTCTTCCTTGTGGACTTTGGAGTGGTGATAGAGTCAAAGTTTTATTTAAATTATCCATCAAAGTGTAAATCTGCAAGTTGAAGATCAAAGGGAATAATCCACAACCAACAAAATGGTGACTCTACTAGGGACAACTATGAAGATATGCATTTGTTAAGAGTCAGTGATTATACTGGGGAGAATCTAAAGAGAAAGGTATAAGTGTGTTCTTGTTTTCCTATTGTTTTGAAGATTTCCCATCTAGGTGGGTGGCGACTCAAAGGTTTGAACCAATGCAACATATTGAAGAAGCATGGATAAAAGAAGAAATACTAGGTCATATGTTAGAAAGAATCCGGAGGTCACTCTGGAGCAATCACCTAGATAGGAAAACAAGAGCTGGATTAGAAGGAATGGTGAGTCTACCAGTGCTCCCATGAGAGAACAAAGAAATGCTAGAGCCAGAAGACCACATGTATCCTCAAGTGAGGATGGTTCACAAAATAGAGTTTCTAGATCAGAAGGTGGTCACTCTAAAGAGAGATTTTATGATACCCCTAAGGCTGCATTTCAGGACAAAGGTCCATTGCCTATAGGTCAAAATGAAGAAAATAGAGATGTGGGTTTAGAGGTTGACTTGGATCTCAATGAAGATCAATTCAGAAGAGAACCCATGAGACATAGGCAAGTTCACTTCCCATATCAAAATATTCTTGATATGGATGTGTCATCTAGTTCTGATGACATTATGGTAGATCCTGATGACTTGAATGCACTGAGGTTATAGTTGGCAGAGCAGGATGCCATACACAAAAGATTACAGGAGGAGAGAGAGGCTGAAAAGGTAAATGCTTTGATAAAGAGACAGTCTCTTCTGAGAAAAATAAATGAAATGAAGGAGAGAAACAAAATACTTGCTTCTGCTCCTAAAATGTTGCAGCATGATATTTTTGGTGATCTCAATGCCTTGAGGAGTGAGCAAGATTGCTTGCTTCAGGATCATGAATTTGAAAATGAGGGCCCTGTGGTTAGACAAGTGCAAAGTTATGTCCCTTTGCCTAAAGATAAGGATGGGCATAGGATTACTAGACCTTCTGTTATCATTAATGAAAAAGGAAAGCAGAAGATGGTGGGTGACCAAGCAAGCAAACTAGTGACAATACCAAGGATCCCACCACCTGATTCAAATAAGGACACTAAAATGGAGAGAAGGAGAAAAGAAGATGAGGACCTTGCAAGAGAACTAGAGAGAGCTGAGGTTGATGCTGCCATTGCAGAAAAGAAAAGGAAGATCCAATTTTTGAGGGCTTCTTTAGCTAATGCTCTTGGCCCATCTACTACTGTACTAGGTATGCCATCTATGACTACTGCTATTCCACTTAATAATGCTACTAGTTCTTTTCCTTCTACATCTGCTAGGATAGGTGCAGATCCTAGGCAGCAGTCAAATGCACAGATAAATGTAGATGCTAATGTTGATCCTAGGGTTAACACTAGTTCAAGCTTTCAAAGAAGACCTATGCAATTAGAAGGCTATAGGCAAATAAGTTTTGATGGAATTCCTGGCTATCCAAATGCTTTTCCAAATGATATTAGAGATAAGGTACCTAAGTTTGCTGGTAATAATGCTATTAGTTGTGAAGAGCATCTTAGGTTATTTGTTGATATGCTTAATGATTATGAGGTAGAGCATGAGGATGTAGTCATGAAATTGTTTGTTCAATCTCTAATGGAGGATGCTAGAGATTGGTTTAAGAGGCTTCCTGATAGATGTATTGATACTTGCGACTCTTTTGAGAAATGTTTCAAGGAGCAGTATGGTGATAGGCCTAATGCTAGCTTCATGTTGAATAAATTTAATACCATAAGGAAAAATCAGAATAAGTCTGTAGCTGAATTCAACATGAGATTTCAGAAGGGTATGCATAAGTTGTTCCAAATTATGCGGTTAGATGACAATGTCTGTCTAACTACATACTTCAATGCATTTGATGGGAAGATGGGATATTTATTGAGGGATAAAGAACCAAGAACTCTTAGGGATGCTTTTAGGATTGCTATCAATATTGAGAACAATATGAAAATATCAGGAAAGTTGGGTGGAAAGAGAGATGACCCAAAGTTGTTTGGGGACAGGAAATACAAAAAAAGAAAATGATAAGAGCGTTGGATCTAGGAGGCAGGAAGAAGATAAGTTGGATAAGGTGCTTAATGCATTGAAGGATTTGAAGGCACCTGCAAATAGGAACATCAGTGCTCCTACCAATGAGAGGCATTAGTTCAACAACAATTTCAGTAGGCAAAATAGACTGCAGAATTACCCCTACAACACCCAATGGAAGGACAACAAGCCTATTGTCCCTATTGCAAGAGGAAACAATGATAGAGGTGTCCCTAACCCTCTACACAAAGCTTCAATAAATGTCATGGAAAATGTACCATGGTGTGTTGCATGCCAGTCCCCTCATTTTGCAGAGCATTGTGTGATTGCACAATCTATGGCTGCAAATCAAGATTGTAGCAATGAGGAGATAGAACAAGAAGAAGAATAGGATGATGTTGGATGCAACACGGCTTCTTCATATCTAGGATATGAGGATGACTCTAATTTTGATGAAGAGGCAGATGTAAATGTGAAGAGACATAATCAGGCTCTTTCTCATCAAGAGGTTTTTTCTGATGGTGAGTGCATTGATCAGAAAACATGTAACATGAACTCTTCTCCCAAGCCAGTAAATTTGAGAAGACCTTCCAAAGAAGATATGGAGAGGATTACTGCAGAAATGATTTCCCAGGTGCAAACCAGAGGCATGGTGGCAAGGAACATAAATGAGAAAGCTACAGGAATCTTTATAAAGAGTTCCAACTCTGGAGAACATAATGAGAACAAATCAAAGGTTGATCACATGGTAAAATTCAAGAATGTAAAAGGTAAGCATTGTGAGCCTAAGGGAGTTGGAATTGAAACGGTCTCTAGTCAGATTGAGAAGCCAGTTAACACAATGGCTAAGGTTGAAAAAATGAGGGTGGTCAATACACCTAATGTGTCAGACAAGCAAAAGGATGTTAAGGCAGTGCAGATTGAGATTCCTGCTTCTACCCCTATTGACATGTTATCTGTATTGTCACAAATTACAGTTAAGGTTCCATTGTCAGAATTGTTGAGGATCCCTGAACATAAAGATAAAGCTATTGCATGGGTTGGTAATATTCACAAAAATGATACTTCATGCAATGGATCTCAGGATAAAGCTTTGAAGGATGTTGCTACTAAGGGAATTGTGTCTCAAATTCCTCCAATATATTTGGACAGTTCTGTCAATGCCAGCCTTGAAAATATTGACCCATTCTTCTTAAGTGTTCTTGTGAATGGGATGAAATTAAGAAATTGTATGATTGATAGTGGTGCCTCTAATACTATCATGCCTTTCAAAATCATGGAGAGGTTGGGCCTTAAAGTTGATACAATGCAGGGTAGGTGTTGTGTGATGGATCAAAGGGAGGTACCAATTATTGGGACTATCAATGCAATGCCATATAGGTTGGCAGCATATCTAGAGAAAGAGCTAACAATGAGTGTTTTAGTGGTGGATATCCCCCCTCATTATGGGATGTTGCTATCTAGAAGATGGAGTGCTGCCATGGGTGGAAGTTTACAGTGTGATTTGTCCTATGCAACTTTCAGGATTGATGATCAGTTTGTTGAGATTGAACGAGAGCCAAGAGTATGCCACATGATTGAGAGAAACATAGATAATGAAACTACATGTTTTGTGGATACTGATGTAAATGCTTTTAGGGCAGAGATCCCTGTATTTGAAAATGAGCTTGTTTTGTCACCTATTTCTACTGAGGTAGGTGCTGACTCTGTGAAGGGTGATTTGTGGGTAATGTACTTTGATGGTGCAAATTGCAAAGATGGTGCAGGAGCAGGTATTTTACTTATTTCTCCTGATGGAAACACTTACAAATTCTCTTTCACATTGAATTTCTTTTGTACCAACAATATAGCAGAATATGAGGCTTTGTTGTTAGGACTGAGGTTGACACAAAAGCATGGTATAAAATGCATAAGTGTCATTGGTGATTCTAAGTTGGTGGTGTCCCAAGTCAGGTCAGTGTATGCTTCCAAGAATAGAAGGTTGAAACAATATAGGAATGCAGTGTGGGATTTGATTGAACATTTTGATGCCTTCAATATTGAGTGGAAGGATAGGAGTAACAACAAGATGGCTAGCCTATTAGCCAATATTGCAATCAATCCTAATGATGTTACATTCTCTGGTATTTCTAAAGTTAAAATTTAGGCTAGGCCTAGTATACCAAACAATATTGAGAATTGGAAAGTTTTTGATGATGATAATGATATTTTGAAGTTTATGGATTGCAAGGATCAGTATCATGGTCAAGAACTTGATTGTTCAACCTTGGTTGAGTTAATATAAGGAAGGGAGGTTGTCTTAGGCAATGAGGTCATTCAGCTTAGAACTAACAAGGTGCCCAAGGGGCTTATTGTTTTGGAGACTGTCTTTGACAACCAAGATAGAGTTCAAAAGAATATCAAAGGAGAAGATCATGCTGATCTTGAGGAGATAAATCTTGGATCACATGAGGCACCTAAGAAAGTATACATTGGTAGAGATATATCTCAAAAGGTAAGGAGACCTTTGATTGAATTATTGAGGAAATTCAAGCATATTTTTTCATGGTCATATGATGACCTAAAGGTTTATAGAGAGGATTTATTTCAACATGTTATTCCATTGAAAGAAGATGCTAAACCTTTTCGGCAGAAACAAAGGCCTATTAATCCTACTTTGGCACCCAAGATGCAAGAAGAATTAATGAAGTTGAGAGATGCTAGCATTATCAAGCCTATAAGGCATTCTTCTTGGGTGTCAAATCTTGTTCCTGTAAGAAAAAAGAATGGTGACATCAGGCTTTGTGTGGACTTCAGAAATTTGAACATCAGCTCATTGAAAGATAATTATTGTTTGCCCAATATGGAGGTTATGTTGCAGA
Organism: Chamaecyparis obtusa; assembly: GCA_027943335.1. NCBI lineage: Eukaryota > Viridiplantae > Streptophyta > Pinopsida > Cupressales > Cupressaceae > Chamaecyparis > Chamaecyparis obtusa. The sequence continues at coordinate 28,617 of BSBK01008178.1, read as the reverse complement.
GAGTAACTGGATCAGAATTGATGTCAATGATGGATGGTTTCTCTAGCTACAATCAGGTCATTGTTAAGGAATCAGAACAATTCAAGATAGCCTTTACAATACCTTAGGGAACATATGTTTATGTGAGAATGCCTTTTGGTCTCACAAATGCTGGTGCTACTTTTCAGAGGGCAATGGATGTTGCCTTTTTAGATTTCATTAATGATTTCCTTGTTGTGTATCAGGATGATTTAACTACCTATTCCAAGAAGGAAGAGGACCATTGTGCTCATTTAGAGAAAATATTTATGAGGGCCTTGGAATTTGGCATTTCATTAAACCCAAGGAAATGTGCTTTTGGTGTCACAGAAGATAAGTTGCTTGACCACTTAGTTGGGAAGCAAGGAGTGAGAATTGACCCTAAGAGGGTAGTAGCAATTGATAAAATTTAGAGGCCAAAGAATGTTAAAGGGATTCTGTCCTTCTTTGGTCATGTCAATTTTCTAAGGAGGTTTGTGACAAACTTTGCAGAGGTTACTAGACCTATTTCCAAGATTTTGAAGAAGGGATCTGTAGTCAATTGGGAGGGTGACCCTGATGAGGCTTTCAAGAATATCAAGCAGGATATCAAAGATGTACCAGTGCTAAAGGCACCTGATTACAATGTCCCAATGCATATCTTTTCTTTTGCATCCTTTCATACTATTGCTGCAGTTTTGTTACAAAAGAATAAGGGTGGTTTTGAGCAGCCTATTGCATTTTTTAGTAAATCTTTGCAGGCTGCAGAATTAAAGTATGACATAAATAAGAAACAGGCTTATGCACTTGTGAAAGCAATCAAGGCTTTTAGATGTTACTTGATGGGAGTAGTTGTGATTTCTTTTGTGCCAAGTGCAGCTGTGAAGGATATTTTCTCATAGCAGGAGGTGTCTGGAAGAAGATGCAGATGGATCAATAGGATCCAGGAATTCAATGTTGAGATCTAGATCACTAAATTGGTTAGAGGACAGGGATTGGCAAAGCTGATGGCCCAATCCAATCTAGATGCAAACCAGGTAAATCATTCTGAAATTGATTATACATGTGATATGGATGATTGTATTTGGTATTAGGATATTATTTACTATTTGAGAAACATGAGGTGTCCAGATAGTATGAATGATAATCAAAAGAGGACATTGAAGTTACAGGCCATCAAGTATGTAATTGTGAAATGTAAGCTGTATAGAAAAAATTTGGATTGCATACTATTGAAATGTGTAGATGAGAATCAGGCTAATCTATTGTTGAAGGAGATGCATCAGGAAGTTTGTGGTGGACATTATATGGGTAAAACAACTGCTCATAAGATCTTGAGAGTAGGATTTTGGTGGCCCACAATCTTCAAGGATGCATAACAGTTGGTAAGGAGATGTGATGCTTGTCAAAGGTTCTCTGGTAAGCTTAAGTTTTTAGGTAATGTACCACTAAAACTAGTAGAAGTTCAGTCTCCTTTCCAACAATGGGGAATTGATTTCATAGGGGAGATACCAAACAAGTCAAGTGGGGGACATTCATGGATCTTAGTTGCCACTGATTATTTTACAAAGTGGGTAGAAGTTGTACCTACAAGGAATGCAACTAGCAGGGTGGTAATTGATTTCCTGATGAATAATCTTGTTACAAGGTTTGGGTGCCTTGAGAGGATAGTGAGTGATAATGCTATGTGCTTCAGGTCTACTAAATATAAGGACTTTAGTAGAGGTTTGGGAATTTAGATTTCTAATTCCTCACCTTATGATCCGCAAGGAAATGGTTAGGCAGAATCTACTAATAAGAGCTTGATTAAAATCTTGAAGAAAATTCTGGAGAAGAATAAGAGGGCATGGAATTCAAAGTTGCCATTAGCTTTATGGGCTAATAAGGTAACTGTGAAGAGGGCAATTGGTTGTGCACCATCTAACCTAGTGTATGGAATTCATGCTAGGGTGCCTCAGAACAATTTATTGGAGATGTACAAGTTTGTGCAGTTGTATGATGATGACATTGATGATGAAATGCAGTTGAGAATGGAGGACCTCATTAGGTTGGATGAAACTAGAAGAGAATCAGTTGCAAGGAATGCCAAATTGTAGTTACAGGTTAAAAATTTATATGATAAAAAGACTGTTAACAGGAAGTTTGAACCTGGTGATTTGGTGTTAGTTTGGAATGCCATATTAGAGGATAAGGGGAAGCATGGTAAATTTGATCCCATCTGGTTATGGCCATATCTAATTCATGAGAAATGGGGCCAAGATTCATACCTCGTCAAGGATTTTAATGGTGATATTCAAGAGTTTCCAGTTCATGGACAATTCTTGAAGTAGTACTTTGTTTGAAGTACTTTGTTTTCCATGAACAGTAGTTAGGGTTGTACATCTTGTAAATCTCTGTATATAGGTTACTTGCCCCTGCCCTGTTTTGCCCTAGTCTGTCAGTTCTAGTCCTGTTGCTTGTCTTTCCCTGCTTGTTCCTTGCTCTCTACAATTTTGTCCTGTGGGATGGTCTACTTTAACCAGTGATTCTAAGTCCTTGCCATGCCTGCAAGAGACATGCATCCCAAACTAGAGCCACTGTTAGGCCATTTTTCTGTCATAGCAAAATCTTTTGAAAATGGCCTCCTCCTTGCAAATGTTTCATGGTTTTTGTCCTGCTCTGTGTTCCTTGTGTTGTCACCAAGCTTTGGTCCAATTTGCACTTGCTAAATCATAAAATCCAAAAAGTTATCCAAATTCTAAAGTCTGCTGGAAATATTTCAAAATTTGCCACAGTGTCGAAAACTCACAGTGTTTCTCAAAGTCCATGATGTTTTTGGTTTGTGTGTTTTCGGCCTTCATTATTTTCGACCCTGTGCTTCCTACTTTTGTGCGCTTATCCTTTGGCATTGAAAACTCTGTGTTTTCGGTCTTTCTCTGTGTCAAAAATTTTGTGTATTTTTTACCTTGGTCTTAATTGCGCAGGGGCAATGGATGGTGGAGCCCAGTCCTTCAAAGTTTCTTGTCACTGATTCTCCAAGTCTCTGAGCAGTTACATCTTCTATCCAGTGACTCGACGACTGTTAGTCATGTGATCTCTAAAAGATTGGCGATTATTTGCTAACATCTCACGAACTTGCGAACAGTTAGTCACATAGTCACTGAGTGCTTGGCAGTTTGTCTCTTCTCATGATTCCAGCACGGTTAAGGTTCGGATAGGATTGATGGTTGCCACAAGTTCACATGGTGAAGATGCATGAGGTTTATTTTTTGCACTTTTGCAACAACCCCAATCCTCTGAAAGGGTAAGGCTTCTTTGGTAGTGGTCCTGGAGGTGATGATGTGGTAGCCTATGATTGGTTGTCGCATGATCGCATAGCCCAGTTTTTGGCTATGTGATCATGTGACCGCTTGCCACGTGTCTTTGAGGCCCGTTGGCAGAAAGGGGTGTGGTCCCGGTAGCAGGTGGTGATGAGGCTTATCAGGTGGGCCCATTGGCTTTTGTTGAGGAGGTATGCATTTTGTGCGGTGGGTCCAATTTGCCAGGTAGTTCTTATGTGCCTTGACGATCTGAGTTGGCAGGTTTTCATTCATCCGCGTGGTGATGACTTGGTTTATGTCAGTGGGCCCACGTTGAAAGATTTTAATCTAACAGTTGGTGTATGATCTCAAGGAATATTCCAAACCTTTGAGATCATGCGCCATCCGTCAGATTTTATTTCATTTTGCCAGGTTGCCTATTGTGCTCAGTGGGTCTGGTGTGACACGTCTGCATAGGTGGAGGTTTCTTATTGGTCGACGTGGATGTCCTTAGAAGTGGGGCTGTTGTCAAAAGGGTCTGTTACAAGGATAGATCTAACGGTTAGCGTAAGTTCTCATGTGATTTGTTAGAGCCATGAGATCTTACGCCAGCCGTTCATTTCAAAGGCTTATGGTAAGTGGGTCCTGTGCTAGTGACTAGGCATGGATCAGCGAATGGTTTAGTGACATGTGGCATCTGGCGGGTCCAAGTGCAGTCTAGTGTTTGGCGGAGTTGTAAAATCTGATGGTGCTGACAAATTTAATGTGTTTGTGCATTCATGAGAAGAAAAGGTGATTCGCTTGTTTATTTGGCGATTGCGCGAACGGTAGTCAGGAAGTCGCTAAGTTGTTTTGCGAAAGTGCGAAATGTTTAGTGAATTGGTGAGGGTCCTTTCTCGCCAATTCGCTAAGTCTGGTGGGGCCAATTTTAGAGGAAGATCTTAAAGCCACGAAGGAGGTTTGATCAGACGGCTATGTTTTAAAGCTGGTATCAATTTGAACGTGGGCCGTTGTTCTCTGCAGGTGCCATGGATTTAGCCATTGTGGTTCAAATTCAAATTTTTCTGAGAGCTTCTAGTGCCAGAAAGTACCAAATTTATGGAATTCATTGTAGGATTGACCCTGTTCGGTGAGAAATGACTAGTTTTCTATTTGCGGTGTGGTCTAGTGTGTGGTTGGATCATTTGCAGAGCTTGTACCGTGGTGGTTGTGTGCTCAAGGCATGTTGTAGGGTGTCCTTTTGAGCCCAGTTTTGTGATCCCATGTACTTGCAGAGAAGAATTTCATGATTGTGGATCAGTTCTGGTTTCCTCTTTCCTGATTTTGATGTGTTTCCCACCCCTGTAATAACTTTTTAGACCGTTTCTAGCAAGTTGGGTGGTTGAAACCCTAACCCTAGTCATCTGTAGCTTGTTGCAGATTTCAAGATGACCAGGGGGTATAAGTTGTAGAATTTTGGATTTTGCAAGGGTTCCAAAATCTTGTTGCTTTCGGTCCCTGGTTTTTTACCGTAATATACTGATAGAGGTCTGATTTGGTGCCTTTTTCTCATCTTGGTGTCATGCCAATTGTATGCTAATCCTGATTGTGTTAAGGAAAACATTCTTGAATCTCAATCTTGTATCTTGTGTATGTCTTCTTGCTTGTCTCTGAGCTCATATATGTTAATGTCACAAAGTGTGTTAATGTATGGTAAACAAAGAGTATTTTAAATTTATCTTTGAGTTCCTAACAAAGTTAGGATTAAAGCCTTCTAGGTGAATTCAGTGAGTTTGTAGCCAGGTATAGAATTTGGTGTCCTTGTGCTTGAGGGAAAGGGGTAATAGGCAAAGCACTTACCCTGGTTTCCATTGTGTTTGACTTAAGGTATTTAGTTGAAGTATACAGTTGGGTGACTCTTAGCCATAGGATAAGGCACTGGTCCTTTCTTTTGAAGTCATGGTTAAGAACCACACAAACACAAACATTATTTGATAAATCTTTAACAATCTTATATGAGATATAGTGGAATATTGTTTTAAACTCCTTTAGAGAAGTGAGTCAAGGGTACACCTGCCTGAGCACTGAAGCTCAAAGTGTAGAAGGATCTTTTGATCCTTTTCAATTGGCCCTCTTCCTTGTGGACTTTGGAGTGGTGATAGAGTCAAAGTTTTATTTAAATTATCCATCAAAGTGTAAATCTACAAGTTGAAGATCAAAGGGAATAATCCACAACCAACACTCTTAATGCAGATATTCAAGGAAACTTCTAATATGCTTGGAACCTAATCATAGATGGTCATGAACGCCTTTGTCCATGCTATTGTATTTGAATCTGTAGCTACAAATGATGTCTTTTAAACTGTATTTGTGTTATAAGGCTACTCTACCATGTATTGCCTTATGACATCATTGTACTTAATCTCAGTATAGGGTTTCTTTCTTTCAATTGTTGACATTTGCTGATCTTTAATGAAGATTTAAGGTCTGGTCTATGGTGCATAGATTGTGGTATATGAAGCCATTGCCTTGATTGTGGCTCTTTGAGACCTTCATGTTGCTTTGACCATTGTCAAAGATGCTATGACTACCACTTTTTATGGCTCTGTGACTGAGACAGTTCTTTAAACCTCTAAAGCTGCTCATTATGTATCAAGACCTTTTTATGAATGACTAAATTTGATCACTGTACATCTCCAAATGACTATCTTGGGCATTGTGTATTGAGGACTCATTTGTGATTTTGACTTCAACTTGATAGTGATCTTCATGGTTTGAAGGAAATTTGCATTAACTGTGTGTATTGACCTTACTGTTAGTCTTGAGATCTTGAATCTTTGATTTATCACCAATTTTCCCTGAGTTTGGACTGTTGTCCTATGCATCTAAGGCTTCATGCTTTGAATTGTCATGAAGTTCTAAACTTGTAGCTTTTTTATTGCATCCTTGGATCTCAGCACTTTCTTGGGACTGTGTTATCACCAATGATATGATTATCATAATTTACGAGCACTGACTCACTAGAAGCACTAACTCCCACACTTCACAGGCACTGACCTACTAGAAGCACCAACTCCCCTTGTCCAAATTTTGAGCACCAACTCCTCCTATCCGGATTCTGAGCACCAACTCACTGTAGACAAATTTCTTCCACCTAGGCAATGTTGCTTTCTTCAACTGATGATGGACATTTTAATTTTCGCAAACACTTCTTCTTTTCATAGGTCAACCTTTATTTAATATTTAAAATATATCATTATTGACACCTCATTCTATATATATATATATATATATATATATATATATATATATCATATTTATTCTTATTATTTATCAAATCTTCATTTTCTCAAATTCATATAATCTGCCTTTTAAGTCTTCTTCTATTCTCCCCTTTCTTTTTCTCACTTTTTCTTACACTTTTCAAAAATGATTGTTTAAATATTTATATATTCATTTCTTGAATGAAACATTATGTCTCTTTATAAAAGACATGACCTTTTAAATCAAAAGGTGTCTTTTCTAAAAATAAGTTAATCGGCCATTTTCTATTATTATTATTTAATATCCAACTTTATTAATAATTTTTCCGGCAAACCTTAAATGAATCCCTTTGTAAAACTTATTAATGTATTCAATTCATTAATACGTCTGTTCTTAAAATGAACCTTCCATAACATCTTCATAATCTGAATGCTGCATATTTTTTGTCGCATATGAATGTAATACTCCTGTTGTAAGTGCCTGAAGATTATCTTTTTGTTTCAAACCTTCAATAATATATAGTATACGTATTTGTTGCTGCATATAAGGCTTAAACTTATATATACAATAATGTTATCACTGATATTAATTTTGTCCATATTGAAAGAGAGAAAAAAAAACTTTCGCTATCATTATTTTTTGAACAAGTCACACACGAATGTAATCCTTTGTCTGCATGTATACGTCTCTTAACTCTGATTAATGTTCAACCTTCGACAACAATCTTTTATTGGCTAGAAACTAGTAACTTCATACCGTGTAGTTTCCGTATGGTGTGCGTACAAACCTCTGTTCTTATATGCCTCTGCATACCTTTATTGTTGTATATTCAGTGCTTAATATATCTTTATTTAACCACTGCATATGTGATTTCCATCACTGCATACGTATGTGTAACCACTGCTGTTGCATATAATATTCAACCGTTGTTTAACCTTCGTTATATAATATCTTCATGATATTATACCTCTGTATATCATCAATGCATTTTGTTATCATAATATTGATGTCTTTATGCCATTCTTTGTTTAGATGTCTTCATAATATCGGTGTTATATATATTGGTTCTTTTTGTTTTAATCACTGTTTATAAAGTTTGCATATATCTTTTCTTTCATTCATATATCATCTCTACACACATATTGTCATTTGCTTGATTTTGAAAGATGAACTTAAAAACATTTCGCTCCTCCAAAATAAGGTTCGATACTTGTACATTCTGAGATATATACCAGATCAAAATAGAGTCTTTAAACATCTGATCAAACATAGATAATTGAACCAACATTCTTTCAGATGATATGCACTATTATAAACCACATTATACTTCATTACGGGCTCCAACATTATATTAAATCTAATCTGTTTGTCTCCATGCATATTGAAATCATTATTACTGAAATCACTGCCTCCTTTAAACTAGTATCGCACCTTGCTTTGACAAATTAAAGCCATAGTTACTTTTGCCATCAAGGCTTATTTATGCCTTGTGTTTCATGACAATCTGTTCATAAATACTGTTCACAAATTATATCTTTGTCTTCATTCTTCATCGGTGTTTGTACTGTATACTGTATTCATATTCCACTTCATGTTGTATGCTGTATGCCTTAGATATCTCTTTGTATACTGTATGCTATATGTATATGTATACTTTATGCTAAATGCTGTATATATATTTTGAGTGTATCATATACCTTTTTTGATCTCTGATTTTGACATCAATGACAATATGTTCATCAGTTAGGACTATGTATGAACTCTATTTATTCTCAAGGCTCTTTTGATTTCATTGAGACTGTGCACTCTATTAAGAGATTTCCCAACATTAATCACTGTCCATAATCTCATGGACTTAGCCTTGAATGAAGGCTTAGTGTTCACTGTTATATATCTGAGACCTTTCCAAATCTCCGCCCTTAATGCTTGATGTTTACTATCTTTTTCATTTGCATTATTGACTATCTTTGATAGGTATGAGACCTATCTTAACAGTGAACACTGTTGAGGTTTGACCTTTGGCATATAGAGAAATTCATATTGATTCCTTATGACTTCTATAATCCCCTTTCATCATTTTGTTATTTTAGTACCACGTGCATTCAGGATTCTTTTGAAGCTTTTTTGTTGGGATTTTGAAACATGGATCATTGGTTCAGTTGCAATCTTCATTATCAAATGGGGGAATATGATTCCTGAGGTATGTAACTGTTATCCTTTTATTTGGGTTCATCCTAAACTTCAATTATTTGGTTGAAATATTCTTTACATGTTTGACTCTTAGTGTATTGTTACTAAAGGGAACAAATTTACAATGATTGCTGAGAAGTAGAAAATTTTTGTTCATTGCAATCAACATTCTATGTTGTTTGGTGTTCGATCAAAGACATTTTGTTAGTCTAAGGTACCTATAGTATTTTATAGAGTTGATGTCCTAGAGTGTCAACACTCCAGGGCCTTGAATCCTAGATGCCATGATGCTGGTACATCTTAAGATAATAGAGAAGAACAAAAACACATATTAGGGCCTTTCTATAGATGGTAAGCTTTCATAGCTAGAATAAGTTGTTCTGCTATTTATTTGAAAGTAGAATGGCCCGAATTAGTTGTCTACACCTTGCTCTTATTTGCTAAATCACTTGAGAATCAATCACCTTATTAATATGTTCAACTTCTTCTTAAATGCATCCTAAAAATATGAATATGAATTATTATGTAGTTGATTCTCATCCATAATACTTATACAAATCAACAAAATTAAAGATAGACTTGGAAATATATGTACTATTTGGAAGTTGTATCTCATAAGAATTTGATGAGAAATTTCTCAATATCTTATTAGGTGTTATCTTTTTCCATTTTAGTTTATTATATGTTCTATATGGAAACCTTTCCTTTTATAAATTTGTGTCATCACCAAATTAACAACCTGAAATTATTGTCCTTTCTTATGCATATCAACATGTTATTTGTATTTGATGGCACTCTTTTCCAAATCTTCTTTCACTTCCTTATGCAAATCATAAATACACTTAGAAAAATCTTCAACTACAACACTTTTTTCTGCTTAAATCAACACTATCTCCCAAGTCATCAACACCAATATGAAAGTAATTTTTATTGCACTCATATTGATTGAATTTTTATAGGAAAAAATTTCTTGAGCTAATTATAAGTCCCATTGGTTTGGTTTATCATTACCAAACATCTAAGTAAATTACTCAAACTCTTGCTCACAAATTCAGTTTGATCATTAGTTTGAGGATGGTATGTTAAATTGAAACTCAATTGTGTATCCCTTTTCTTCAACAAGGTATGCTAGAAATGGTCAACGAACTTTACATCATAGTTTAAAGTAATACTTTCAAAAAAATTGTGTACCCTAACTACCTCTTTAAACATAATGTAGCAATATGGGATGTATTATTATATTTTGATATGTAACCAAATGAACCATCTTCAAAAATTTGTCCACAACAAAAAAATAGAATCATTACCTCTATGTTTTTGAGGAAATCCCAAAAGAAAGTACATAATGATATGTTTCCATGATCTCTCTAGAATAGGTAGTTTCTAATGCAATCTTGCATTTTACTTTACTCCCTTTGCATATTGAAAAATTCTATAACCTTGAACTAAATTCTTCACATCTACACTTATATCGGACCAAAAGAAACCTTCACGTAATTGTGCAAAGATTTTATCAACACCAAAGTGCCCACCCAATCAAGATATTAGTCTTCATGTTGCACCTCATTGCTTACTCAATATTTGAAATTTAAGTCCAAAGTAATTGGAATGTATGCTTTGAATCGTGAAATCCAATGGTCTCTCATCTTCAAGATAGATTATTGGCCAATTAATTGTGAATGTATTAGCCACATTGATTAATTGTGATCTCTCTACAAAAAACACAACTAATGTGACTATTAGTGACAATGATATCACTCATTGAGCTATCAAAATATGATCAATCCTTAATGTGGCTCATAGGAGTATCATGCATTAATCATCTTCAAGACAACCTCTCACCATCATTTGAAATCTATTAGCCACTCATTATACTCAATCTCTAAAGCATTGACATGAATTGCAATTAGCATTACTCAAGTGTGGCCACAACACACAAACACACATTGAATATAATAAAAATGACCATTAACATGAGTAACATCAACACATCCACAATTCAAGTGCAAAAATTAGTGTCACAACACCAATATATAGGACCATGTACACAATCATTAAACCCACATAAGATACATCAAGCTAGCATTTGTGTCAACATCATTGCTACATAGCCATTTTTTAAAATTTTTTTTATCTTGAATCCATTGCCATTGCAACGTTTACCTCCAAAATTATGACAAGGTCGCCGTATTGGCGATGCCCAAATGCCATCACAGTTTCTTGGGTGTTCATCTCAATTGCGATGCATACGCATAGAATTATGATGGATTTGCTGTATTGGCGATGCCCAACTGCCGTTGTAGTTTCTTTGGGTATTCATCGCAAATGCAACGCATACACACAGAATTACAATGGATTTCCTATATTGGCGATGCCCCAAATGCTGTTGCAATATCAGGAAAGTGCGTCGTAACTACTTTGGTATTCGTCGCAATTGCAATGATAATATAAGGAATTGTGACGGGGTTGATGTCACAATGAAGGGGTTGCATAGCGACAGATTGAAGTCGTAATTGCGATGGAAAAGGAAAGATGTCATATTTTGGGACTAAAAAATACCGATGTCTATTACTGTCACAATTGCAACACATGGTTGTCTCAATTGCGACACATAGCCATCACAAATCGATGCCAAATTTAATAGTGCTACTAGGTGATACACCAAAACTAGGGTTTGGATCTTAGTATAGAGGAATGAAATTAATGAAAGGCTTAGGTCTAGTAGGTCACAACTTACTGAATAGGCTTGCATAAGTGTTTCATAGGAGGGCCTAGACATAAGACACAACCTATGACCTGTAAGAAGACATTCACTTCTGCAACTCAGTGTAGGATTGAGACAAGACTGCTAGGGGGTTGTAGTATACCCACAAAAAAATTGAAATCAGATTAAACACAATAACACACACAATTACAAAAAGTAAGAGGGATCAGAAACCCTAAATATCACTGAAAGCATTGATAAACCTTAATCCAATTAGAGATAATCCAAACAAGGAAGCATAGGGACATGAAGGATTTTCAAAAAATACCTCTGTAATATTTGTATTATCAATGGGAATTTTACAATTGTATAAGCTGGAGGGTAGAGATGATACTACAGATGACCCTTAACAAAGATGAATTTCTTCTACAATTGTGGACCTCTCTTTTTACAGAAAAAGTCAATTCTTCCCCCCAAAGCTCTAAAAAAAAACAATATATACATCCCTCAACTGCATGCAGGCAAGAGTCAAAATTTAACCTAACTAGGGTTACAAAGTTTCTGCAATATAATATCAAACCCTAATTCAGTCACTTTTGATCATAAATGTATCTTGAAAATATCCTGACTGATCAGATACAAAAATCTCTGAGCACACCAGTGATCAAATCATATCTTTCTTTGCATGCTTATCCTTCTAAACTGAAATCACCTTCAAACGCAACAACCTCGACTTACCAACCCACCTGCAACTCCACTAAGCCATGAAGGCTCCAAATTTGATCATATTTCCCTGGGAGTGGTACTATTGGAATGATGGTGCCAAACTCTCTAGCACCTCCCATTGTGACAAAAGGACCCTTCAATGCTAGAAAACAGTCATCTCCGTCATCCTCACAACCACCACCATCTTGAGAAATTGATTCCTGAGCTACCCGACGTTGCACACGTCCTGCTAGATCAAATACTAGCAAAAAACCCTTGAAGAAATATTCAAATTCAGGCGCCAACAGTTACCAGTTCCTCATTTAAAACATGACTGTTGATCACATTCTTTCTCGATAGATCAGACGATCTAGACCATTCCTTATAATATTCGCAAGCCCTTTAAAAAGTCATCGGCCACATCACCAGTCAGAACCAATGAGAAATGACCACCATAGCACATCGGACACACTCTGCTTCCTCGTCACCTAATACTCAATTGACGGCTATCGCATGATCTCATGGGCTCAGAAGATTCCATGAGATCATACGCTAGTCGTAGATCTTCCTAAATCACCTGGGCACCGTATCTGATTTTAACCTTAACTCTACCTTCACTTCGGGTTCCCTTTTTCCTTTAGTCACTAAATCTCATGACCCTTTTACTAACTCTAGCCTTATCTAATGATCACGTGACAAGCATTGATCTTTGTTTCATTTGACGGTGGTCACTGAGTCTCTTAATATCTTTGGCATATTCCTTTCTGTCAGGAGATTACCCAACTAAAGGAAGTCTCTTAATCACTAGTTAGAAAAGAATATTCTTCTTTTCTTGAGAGATTACCCAAATGAACTTATAATCCTGGGCCCATCCTCAACTGCTCCATCAGCAGACACCTCGACGACCACTTGAAAATGGACCCACCACCAAACTGCAAGCCTTTATCAATGCAACCAACAGCTAGTCGCATGTTCACATAGCCTAAAAAAGGGCTATAAGAACATGTGACAAACTGCAAGCATTCTTTAATAGGATCAACGGTTAGTCACATGCTCACATAAGGGGAAAAAGACTTATGCGATCATGCAACAAACCGCTAGCAATTTGTGAAAAACCATCAACTGGGCCCCACCAACCGGTCACAGCAGCGCGAAGAAAAAAAGAAGATGTCATCAGGGAAGAAGTGCGAAGATGCAAAGAGGTCGAAAACAACTTGGGCTTTCATGCAAACCAAAAGGTAACAAGGATACAAAAACAATGAGAGTTTTTGACACTTTAGCATGAAGTGAACTATTCCTTGCAGACCTTTAAACCTGAATAGCTCCTTGGGTATTGCGATTCAGTGCATGCACTCTGAACTAGGGCTTGACAACATATCAAAGAACATGGGGTTAAGGGCACAAATCATAAAACTTTGTGGATCTATTTCGCAAGCGAAAACAGGATTGTGGCCAAAATTGAAAGATAGGAAATTTTGGGTAACATTTTGGTGATTTATGTGGGATGTCAGCCTGCTAGACATTAGACCAGTGGCCTTGAAGAAATCCATTGGGCATGGAGTCATCTCAGGAACACAAAACAACTTCTTGACAAAGAGAGGAAAAAAAAATTGTGCTCGAGCACTTCTTGGAAAATAGGAAAAACTAACCTAGAAAATAGAGAAAGAAAGCAGGAAAAACTAACCTATCCTAAACTAACCAGTGCAAAAACTTGGTTAAACAAAACCATTCACTAGTATGTTGAAATAGCTACCCTTTCTCCCTAGGGTATTACACTTTGTGCATTTGATGCCACTAGAGAGAACGTGGAACACAAAGGTGCACTGAACTATCTGGCGAATCAACCCCTGAATTTGGTATACCAGATTACTAAACTCAACTAGATCATAGATGCTACCCTCCTCAGGAGTCTGATATAGCTGGATAAGCCCCTGGTCACCAAGGAGTAGACTCTTGACATCACCCTCCATTGATTCCTTGAGTATGCATGTCTTGTTTGACCCCATTTGGGCTAGATATCTGATAGGACACCCCTTAGAGAGCATAAAACCAGGCCCCTCTTGCTGCTCAGTATGTACCCTATGAATGTATTTAGCTTGAAGATCAAGAACTTGTCCCTCCATGATAACCTACCATATGTTCTCCTCTTCTATAGTTGGGACATAATTAACCTCCTGGAACACAAACTCCTCCTTAAGCACACACAAGCCATTATCCTTTGTAGGAAGATGAGGATCATCAACAAGAGTTGAGTAGAAAGCATCAATTATCAAATCAAAATCATCATGTTGCTCTAAGTCAGAAGCAACTGTATTATCTTCACTTTTGCAATTAGAGGGCTCAATTAATGAATTTTGCACTACCTCATCCTACTCAATATAAAAAGGCATTTCCTCAAATAGATTAGCTGGACTCTCACCTTCTTCACTTTCTTTCTTATCCTGATCCGATTGCTCTAATCCATCTTGATGTAATAACCATACCTGTTCATCATGATCATCATGAAAAAGTACACCTAAAAGAAAAAAATCATCTTCTTTCTGGTGGCTTGAAATGCTATGAGGTGTAGGGGGCTCTTTAGGAATTGGCTTATAGGGCTTTATCTGCTATAGGACAGGCTCATTATCATTTAGGAAATCAAACCTTTTAGATATCTCATCTATATGAATGGGATGAAGTGGCTAGAAATCTTAGATGGGGTCATGAATAGGCTCCAAAAATGCATGGAGGTTAGGCTCCTATTGACTAAGATTCTAAACTGGAGGAGAAATTCTAAAACTTGGAAATTCAGCAGAAGTACCAGTGGATTTACCAGGAAGGAAACTTGAGATTGGAATCTTGTGAGTTTCTTGTCTCGTCACTTGTTGCATTCCACCCTTAGGGGAATGTTCTTGAGAAGCCACTATCTCCTATTGAAAAAATTCTGACCTTTCTCCATCAGGAAGCTCATAGTTCAAGAGAACAAGTGGAAGATCTGTAGCCTCCTTCCCAAAAAATGGGATTAGGTGACTGCTAGCTGCTTTGATATTTTGTGTTGGGAATGTCCTCTTGACTAGATTATATGGATGGAAAGGCCTTTTTACCAAATTCTCCTTTTTTCTCTGATGCTCTTCCTGATATTGTGGCCTATCCTCCTGATTCTGCTCTTTTACAGTGGTCAATTCTTTAGTTAGAGCCTGCAACAGGCTCATCATCTCCTTGTTTGTTGCTTGTTGATCAATTTTCACTTTGAGTAGCTCTTGAGGAAGGTCATTTATAGACTTCCCATACTTAGTGCTATCCTAAGGTTCTATTAATGTAGGTATGGGAGTAAATGAAGGCATCTACAGAGGTACAATGGGCTGAAGATTAAGAGAGATAGGCATGGGTGGCCTTGGGGTTATCATACCAGCTTGGATTAAACAATTTTCTGCCTTCACAGCTAGATCAAAAGCTTGAGGTAATGAAGTACCTCCTAAAGATTGAATCATGACAGATATATCACTAGTCAAGCCTCTCAAAAAATAAAGGAAAGCACAATCTGCTAAAGGCCTTATATTTACTGGAATCCTATTCCATGTCTTGAGAAATTTGCCATTAAAATCATTCATTTGCTCTCGAGGATCTCTCTTTATAATTTGGAGTTGCTCTACTAGAGACAAAGAATCTAAATAATCCTTAAAGTGTTTGCTAAGGAGGTCTCCAAGATTATCCCATGAAGTAATGGAGCCAACTGCCAGATTTCTAAACCATTCCAGGGCCTTACCCTTAAAGGAGGTAGCTAATAACTTGGTGGCGGCATCTTCCTCCATGATATTTTGTATACTACAGATGGTAGCCACATCTCTTATGTGTTCAAAGGCTGTTGTCTGTCCTTCACCTGTGAAATCAGGTATACTTTTTAATGCTGCCAAGGGCACATTATGGTGTTGGGAAAAATTTAATGGACTACCCTGATTAAAGGGTGTAAATGCAAATTGTCTTTCCATAAGAAGGGTCTATTTTCTTCATAAGCTCTATTAGAAATTGGGTTTGCTTGTTCTTAATACCAATGGAGTCACCAGATATACTTGAAAAAACAACCTCTAAAGGTCTTTATTATGCAATATGCATATCAAAGATGACATAACTTCAACAAATGAACTTCTTTTACTTTATGTGGATGGACCAATAGGAACACTAAGTTTGTGCCTTGCCTCAAGCTCTCTTGGTCTTGATAACTTAGTATAACATGGGAATCATCTCTAGGTTGTGGGACCTTTGCTAACTGAGATGAGACCTCCAAGTTCTAGGCTGGTTTCTCTTGGATAATCACCTTAATTTGCTTCTTGATAGGAAAAGTAAAACTTTCAAGGGAAAGGGATAGAAGGAGTGCTTGGAAAAGGGAAATAGTTGAAAGAAAACTACCTACTAGGTGATACACCGAAACTAGGGTTTAGATCTCAGTATAGAGGAATGAAATCAATGAAAGGCTTAGGTCTAGTAGGTCACAACTTACTGAATAGGCTTGCATAAGTGTTTCATAGGAGGGCCTAGACATAAGACACAACCTATGACCTGCAAGCAAACATTCACTTCTGCAACTCGGTGTAGGATTGAGACAAGACTGATAGGGGGTTGTAGTATACCCACAAAAACATCTAAATTAGATCAAACACAATAACACACAATTACAGAAAGTAAGAGGGATCAAGAACCCTAAATATCACTGAAAGCATTCATAAACCTTAATCCAATAAGAGATAATCCAAACAAGGAAGCATAGGGACATGAAGGATTGTCACAAAATACCTCTACAATATTTGTATTATCAATGGGAATCTTACAATTGTATAAGCTAGAGGGTAGAGATGATACCACAGATGACCCTTAACAAAGATGAATTTCTTCTACAATTGTGAACCTCTCTTTTACAGAAAAAGTCAATTCTTCCCCCCAAAGCTCTTAAAAAAAACAATATATACATCCCTCAACTGCACGGAGGTAGGAGTCAAAATTTAACCTAACTAGGGTTACAAAGTTTTTGCAATATAATATCAAACCCTAATTTAGTCACTTCTGATCATAAATGTATCTTGAAAGTATCCTGACTGATCAGATACAAAAATCTCTGAGAACACCGATGATCAAATCATATCTTTCTTTGTGTGCTAATCCTTCTGAACTGAAATCACCTGCACACACAACAACCTTGACTTACCAACCCACCTACAACTCCACTAAGCCATGAAGGCTCCAAATTTGATCATATTTCCCTGGGAGAGGTACTGTTGGAATGATGGCACCAAATTCTCTAGCACCTCCTGTCATGACAAAGGACCCTACAACACTGGCCAATAGTCATCTCCATCATCCTCACAACCACCACCATCCTGAGAAATCAATTCCTGAGCTACCCGATGTCACACACGTCCTGCTGGATCAAATACTAGCAAAAAACCTTGTAGAAATATTCAAATTCGGGCCCCAATAGTTACCAGTTCTTCATTTAAAATATGGCCATTGATCACATTCTTTCCTGGCGGATCAGAAGATCTAGACCATTCCTTATAATAGTCGTAAGCCCTTTAAAAATTCATCAGCCACATCACCAATCGAAACCAATGAGAAATGACCACCATAGCACATCAAACCCACTCTGCTTCCTCGTGGCCAGATACTCAATCGATGGTTGTCGCATGATCTCATGGGCTCAGAAGATTCCATGAGATCATACGCCAGTCGTAGATCTTCCTAAATTACCTGGGCACTGTATCTGATTTTAACCTTAACTCTACCTTCACTTCGGGTTCCCTTTTTTCTTTAGTCTCTGAATCTCATGACCCTTTTACTAACTCCAGCCTTATCTAGCGATCACGTGACAAGCGTTGATCTTTGTTTCATCTGATGATGGTTGCTGAGTCTCTTAATATCTTTGGCATATTCCTTTCTGTCAGGAGATTACCTGACTAAAGGAAGTCTCTTAATCGCTAGATAGAAAAGAATATTCTTCTTTTATTGAGAGATTACCCGACCGAACTTATAAACTTGGGCCCATCCTACCACTTGTCACTCTTTCATTCATTCTTAACCACTCCATCAGCAGACACCTCAGCAACCACCTGACAATGGACCTACCACCAAACTGCAAGCCTTTATTAGCATGGCCAACAGCTAGTCACATGTTCGCATAGCCTAAAAAATGGCTATAACAACATGGGACAAACCGCAAGCATTCTTTAACAAGATCAATGGTTAGTTGCATTCTCACATAAGGGGAAAAAGACTTATGAGATCATGCGACAAACTGCTAGCAGTTTGTTGAAAACCATCAACTGGGCCCCACCAATTGGTGGCAGCAGCACGGATAAAAAAAAAACTGTCATCAGGAAGAAGTGCAAAGATGCGAAGAGGTCGAAAACAACCTAGGCTTTCATGCAAACCAAAAGGTAACAAGGAAACAAAAAAAATGAGAGTTTTCGACACTTTAGCACAAAGTGAACTATTCCCTGCAGACCTTTAAACCTGAATATCTCCCTGGGTATTGCGATTCAACGCATGCACTCTGAACTGGAGCTTGACAACATATCAAAGAACATGGGGTTAAGGGCGCAAATCATAAAACTTTGTGGATCTATTTCGCAAGCGAAAACAAGATTGTGGCCAAAATTGAAAGATAGGAAATTTTGGGTAACAGTATGTAGATTGAAGAAAGCCCTCTATGGACTTAAGCAAGCCCCTAGAGCATGGTATGAATCTCTTGATGGTTACTTGACTAAGATTGGATTCAAGAAAGGAGTGGCAGATTGTAATTTATTCATAAGAGAGACATCTGATGGACTATTTTTAGTTTCTATATTTGTTGATGACAATATATTTGGTGGTAATGATAAGCTTAGTGCAGAATTTGCTAAGGAGATGTAGAACAAATTTGAAATGAGCATGATTGGTCCTATCAAGTACTTTTTAGGATTGAATGTGTAGCAGACAGACAAAGGTATATTAATAAATTTGACTAAGTATGTGAAAGAGATCTTGAAGACACTCAAGATGGATGATTGCAAGCCAGTAAGTACCCCTATGATAACATGATGCAAGCTTTCAAAAGAAGATGATTCACCAGCACTAGACATAACCTTGTAGAAGTCTATGATTGGTAAGCTTATATATCTTACTCAAACAAGACCAGACATTTCCAATGCAGTTGGTATTGTTGGAATATTTTTAGCAAAACCTAAGAAAAGTCATCACATGATAGTAAAAGGAATATTCAGATACTTGACTGGAACCTTAGACTATGGTTTATGGTATCATAATTCAGAGAATGTAAAGCTTCAAGTATATACAGATGTAGATTGGGCTAGATACGTGGATGATAGAAAGAGTACTTCTCAAGGAGCCGTATTCCTTGGAGATAGACTTGTTACTTGAACAAGTAAAAAGAAAAATTGTATCTCTTATTCAACAACATAAGTAGAGTATGTAGTAGCAACATTAAATTGTTCTACAATTGTGTTGATCAAGTAGATGATAAAAGATTTTGGTATTCAGATTGACTACCCTATTGTTATTCATTGTGATAACACTAGCACTATCAATATGTCAAAGAACCCTGTGATGCATGCAAAGACAAAACATATTGAGATAAAATATCACTTCCTAAGAGAGAAAGTAGTAGAGAAAGAAGTAATGGTGGACTATGTGAGTAAAAAAGATCAGCTAGCAGAAATATTCACAAAGCCTTTACCTAAGGATACTTTTGAGTATCTTAGGGAGAAGCTGGGTGTAATTCTCTTCCCTAAATCTGATTAGAGATAAAAAGAGTACATCAGTCCTTAGTGACTGATGAAAGGTTGACTACTCTACCTCAGGAGTAGTACTGATGCTTAATGCTTTTGGCACCCTTTTCCATTGATGTCAAAGGGGAAGAAGTATATAGTCATGAAAAACATAAAAATAAGGAATGTATAGTAATAAAAAACAAGTAGAAAGGGGGAGTAAAAATACAGTCATGGGAAGCAGTACAGTTGAGGAAATGGAGAATGTTATAAAAAAATTGGACATTTGGATCGGTGGTGTTTTTCATTCCATATGTTGCCATCAATGCCAAAGGGGGAGCTTCTTGGAGATTTGCCAGCAAGCTAGATTGTTGACTATATGTTTGTCATTGATGATAACATATGGTAAGAAGCATGCGTGGAATCCTGATGGAGAGAGATTTGAGAATATGTTGCATCGATATGTTATCAGCATGATGTCATAGACACAAAGGTTTATTTTGAGTAAAGATAGTGGTACATTTGTGTATATTAGTGAGTGTTTCTAACAGGTCCCAGGAACAATTCTGTATATGATTGTAGTACAGTTTCACTAGAGCCCTGCACATTTATATTTATGTTGTAGACATATGTATGATGTTATGTTCATGGACATAGAGTTAGATATATAGTACAGGTTGAGTTATGAAGTCTCTAGTTGACAGTCACAGTTTCTTGAGTTTACTTAGAAGAGCCGACAATGTTTATATGATTGCGGTAGTTGCACCTATCATTTTGGTATGCACAATTGGATCAGTGTTGGTTGGAGAGTTAAGAATGTTTGGTTAAGAGAGCATGACATAATTCAGCTTGAGGAGAAAGTATCAATTAGTTTGGTCGAGCCGATAGTGTGAAGTAACGTGTTCACTCATATTGAGCTGGACAGGTCCTAGTTCATATTGCGTACTAAATAGAGCTGAAAAAGATGTTATTGGAGAGTTTTATTGTTTCTCTAATATGATTTCAAGGTGGTTCTAATGAGATGACTTGATTATATGATGCAGGGGCATTCTTGGGTCCTCAGTGAATCTGCATGGTGGTGTGTTACTTGGCCGGTGTTACTCGATTGCAGCTTTAACCGATGGTCTCATTTATTGAAGGAAGCTTGGTCGCTGAAGGAACTCAGTGAGACTTCTTATGCTTGGTGGAACTAGTGCTCAGTAATGCCTATGTTTCTCGGTGTTTCTTGGCCTGGTCAATTGTTTCACTGGTGCTCGGTAGTCCCATTTTACCGACTGGAGTTCTTGGTGATTTTCTTGGCCGACTTGGTGCATTTATTGTTTGTAGTTTTTCTAGATTCTCCTATGTGGATTTGGAGGCCAACATGTTGAATTTATTAATTGTAAGGGTATTTGAGAGCTGACTTGTATTATATTTAATATTTGTTTGTAGGAGTTAATTGTGTCATCCAACTGACTTGTGGCTGATGGTTAGTATTTATAGGATGTTTGGGTAGATGCTTTAAGGGAGGGATGACAAATTGAAGGTAGATCTGGAGCAGATTTGGGAGAACCAGATAAGTGAAGTTGTGGAAAAGATACTGTGAGATCTTGTAGGTCAGATTGTTATCTAATAGTTTGTTATAGTAGAGCTAGTGGTTGAGGCTTGGAGACAAGGAGATTGCTTGGAGGCTTGCGAGCTCAAGTTTAGATCTGCCTTAGGTTTTCCATTAGTTTCTGATAGTTTTCAGAATTGAACAAGTTGGTATTGGATTGGGTCTTGTTGATCTTGCTGAATTACTTCTTGATTGTAATTGGCCCTAACCTGGAAGACCTTACAGTGGGGCATGTTAATGGAAAATATGTTTTGAAACATCTCTTGTTGTGTTATTTCTATTGTGTTGTTTTGAAGCTACAATGTTTGACTGTCCTTCATTGGATCCGCCATCCTTGAATTACATCAGGTGGTATCAGAGCTGAGTTTATCTTCTTGAGTGAAGATTGACCTAGCAAGGCTGATCTTACGAAGTTGATCTTGTTGGTGAAGAGATTGTATGATCTGGGTTATGGATCCATGGAATTGAACTTGTGGAATCTAGCCCTAGTTGTTCATGCAAGGTGGCAGGTTGATTTGACTTGCATACAACTTGGAGATTGTCCCAAGGTGGTCAGTGTAGGGTTTTGTTGCAGAGGGTTTTCTTATCTTTAAGGATGCCTCTGAGAAGATTGGACCCTAGAGCAATTGTAGATCTTTGTGATACTATGGAATCTAGGATTACAGAGAAGGTGAAATCTAATTTTAGATCTAAGATGGAGTTGATGAAGAATGACATGGTCATTGAGATCATGAGAAATGTTGCTAGTGTACCTTAGAATGTTGGTACTGAGGATGGTTATGAGGAAGCTACTAAAGACTTTGAAGTTGTTGGATATAGTGGTGATGACCAGAGGGATATATCTAGTGAAGACAGAACTACTCAATTGCATAGATTTGGAGCTTGGTTAAGTAATAGTTACCAAATGGAAGTCTCTACTTTCTCTAGTACTTTGAAACCTAAGAAATTGATTGACTGGATTGGTGAACTTGAAGATTTCTTTGAGCTGGAAGAAATTGAAGATCCTCTTCGGGTGAGGTTAGCACAAACAAAATTTAAAGGACATGCTACTCTTTGGTGGAAAGAATTACAAAGAGATAGAGAAGACGAAGGTGAAATGAAGATCAATCAGTGGAGTTTGATGGTGACTAAATTGAAAGATAAGTTCATACCTGCTGACTATGACCTTGAATTGTTTAAGAAGTTGTAGAATCTAAAACAAAAGGATTTGAATGTTGAAGATTATACTGAGGAGTTCTACAAACTTACTATTCAGTTTGGACATAGAGAACTTGGTAAGGAAAAGGTAGCTTGATATGTGAATGGTTTGATATTCAATATCTAGGATGAGCTTGGTATGATGAAGATTGATTTTGTTGAAGATGCTTATCAGTATGCTCTAAAGGCAGAAGATAAGTTGAAAAGGAAAAAACATGGTAATCCCTGAGGGAAGGAAAAATTGATCACTCGATGAAGGATAAACTGACGACTGCAAAAGATGAATAGAAACCTATAGAACCAAAGAAGAAGACATGTAGAGTTATCTTTAAGGGTACTTTCTATAACTATGGTGAAGAAGGCTACCTTTCTTTTGAGTGTACATAGAAGAAGCTTAGTGACTGACAAACTATTGTGGTGAATGAAAACATTCAGAATGAACCTGAATCTGAGAACTTGCTGGTTTGGTGAACATTTCTCAATACAAAGGAGGAACCTCATCAGATGAGTAACTTGTTCAGGACTCAGTGCAAGTCTAGAGGTAAACTTTGTGATGTTATTGTTGACAGTGGTAGTACTGATAACCTTGTTGTTGAGGACATGGTTTAGAAACTTGGTTTGAGTAGAATGAGACATCCACATCCTCATAGGATTGGCTGGTTGCAAGATGATCATGCTCTAGAAGTAAGAGAACAATGCTTCGTTAATGTTTAGATTGTCTAGTATAAGGATCTTGTGTTATGTGATATTGTGGAGATGAATAGTTGTCATATATTGCTTGGTAGACCTTGGCAATATGATTGTAGAGCTATGTATGATTATATGAAGAATTTGTTTACTGTTGAGAAGGATGATAGGAAGTTTTCCCTGATGTCTTTATTGGATACAACACTCGGTAGGAGAAGCTTGAGTATTGGTAGCCGAGTTGAGTTGGTAGATCCTGAAGGTATGGATGATCAGTGTGAAGAATAGATCTATGTGTTATCAAGGAAAGACTTGAAGAGATAGAGGAAGTTAAAGTGGAAGAGTATGCAAAGTGAAAAGATGGAGGACTTGTATGTGAAGAACCAGTTCAGGGTTTATGTGTTGAGTCCCAGAAGATTTTCTTCTCACATATGAAAATCTTTTCAAACCTGGGGTGTTTGATCCAGGGGCATTCTTGGGTCCTCAGTGAATCTGCATGGTGGTGTGTTACTTGGCCGGTGTTACTCAGTTACAGCTTTAACCGATGGTCTTGGTTATTGAAGGAAGCTCGGTCGATGAAGGAACTCGGTGAGACTTCTTGTGCTCGGTGGAACTAGTGATCGGTAATGCTTGTGTTGCTTAGTGTTGCTTGGCCTGGTCAGTTGTTTCACTGGTGCTTGGTTGTTTCTCAGGCACTGAGTAGTCCTAGTTTACCGACTAGAGTTCTTGGTGATTTTCTTGGCCAGTTTGGTGCATTTATTGTTTGTAGTTTTGTTGGATTCTCCTATGTGGATCTGGAGGCCGACATGTTGAATTTATTAATTGTAAGACTATTTGAGAGCTGACTTGTATTACATTTCATATTTATTTGTAGGAGTTAATTTTTTCATCCAACCAACTTGTGGCTGATGGTTAGTATTTATAGGATGTTTGGGTAGATGTTTTAGGGGATGGGCGATAGATCGAAGGTAGATCTGGAGTAGATTTGGGAGAACCAGATAAGTGAAGTTGTGGAAAAGATCCTATGAGATCTTGCAGATCAGATTGTTATCTGATAGTTTATAATAGCAGAGCTAGTGATTGAAGCTTGGAGACAAGGAGATTGCTTGGAGGCTTGCGAGCTCAAGTTTAGATCTACCTTAGGGATTCCATTAGTTGCTGATAGTTTTTAGAATTGAACTAGCTAGTGTTGGATTAGATCTTGTTGATCTTGCTGAATTACTTCTTGATTGTAATTAGCCCTAACCTGGAAGGCCTTACAGCCGGGCATGTTAATGGAAAATATGTTTTGAAAAATCTCTTGTTGTTTTATTTCTTTTGTGTTGTTCTGAAGCTGCAAGGTTGGACTGTCCTTCATTGGATCTACCATCCTTGACTTTCATCATTATATAATTTAGAGGAAAGATACTTATAGGTAGTCATTTTTTATTTCTAGGTATGGCTTAATATTGAAAGATAAGAGCATAGCAGAGAGTGTGAAGTGTTGAACCATTAGAAAAAGGTCTATGTGACATTGTAGAGAGTATATACTATTCATTGGAACTAATCAAGACATCAGGTCTATGCACAATTCACCAATATCTAGATATAGTGTGTATTTGTTAAACAAAAGGTTACTACCCTCACCCCTTTGAGAAATTTTCTCTTGGATAGTGCATCCTCACCCCTAACAGGGTTAATTGTAAAAGACTCCTAACAGGGTCTAACCCTTGACCAGGTCACTGTACTTATTGCATTATAAAGATCAACTCCTAATAGGGTTGTAAGATCTTCTAACAAGGATCATAATACACTAGTGTAGTTCTTAGTGGGTGTCAATTCCCACTGGGGTTTTTCCCTATTTTGGTTTCCCCGTAACCAAAATTTTGGTGTTGTGTTAAGTGTTCTTTCATTGTGTTTATGCTTAATGTTCTTATATACTTAATTGGATAAAGAATTGAATCTTGTAGATAACTAATTCAAACCCCCCACCCCCTCTCTGTTATCTCTTGGGACTATTCCTAACAGATCATAGTGTAATGAGGACAACTTGAGATATAAGTCTTGTATGCATTCTTAAGGAAATATTTGTACTTATTAACTTGGCCATTATATTAAATAAACTATATAAGATCCCTTACCTATTTAATGTTAATCATCTTAAAGAAATATTTACACCCCCTATCTCCGTCTTTATGTGAATTCATCCTAGCTCTAATTTTATGTCCTTGGAACTTGTAGTTCAGAATTTTCCTAATAAGAGCCCTAGTCCTAATTGATTTAGCCTCCAAATATTGGTTAGACCTGATTTCCTATAGGTGATATTCAAATAAGGAAATATTTTGACCAAGGACTAACTCAATAAACTTATGTCCCTTGGTTTCTTTTGGCCCACCCTTTGAAATATAATCCTCCTACAGTCCACTATAGAATCCCAAAGATAGGGATGAGAAAGATGCTTGTTGACAGATTTTATAATGCAAGTAATAGTATAAGTAGCCTTTAAAAATTCCTCATCATGAATAAAGGAGGTATTCAAATTATGAAAACAAGACCTTGTTGAAACATTAGAAGCCATCACAATATTCCAAACAACTAAAGCCATAATAGGGTAATGGTCAAACATAGTAGTGTGTATAACTGTTATAACATTTCCATTACTAGACTAGAGGAAAGAAAAAATAATTGTGTTGACATATATCCTATCAAGTTTGCAAAAGATACTACTACCCAAGGATAAATTGTTGCACCAGGTGAACTATATATTGTATGTTTCAATTTCCCTATTTGCCAATGGATGCATAAGATTA